>JARKHS020032593.1:0-63995 GCA_030143305.2 Amblyomma americanum | reverse complement strand
TATGCGCACAATTATATCATAATAAAGCTCATATGAAGTTGGCGCTTGTGTGCTGTCTCATCGTTATGTCCAGTCTTGTGCCTGCACGACTAAAAGTACCTTTAAGCGGCTGCACCTGAAGGTACTTCTCATTCCGACAACCTGAATACAACGCTGGGCTCCACTTGAATATGTACTTCGTTAACCTTGTAGTGCCCAGACATTGAAAAGGTCGCGTAAACATTATTAACTTCCGGGGCACCACTAATGTACCCAATTCGTTGCAAAAATGTATAAAGGTGGTAGATTTATGAGGAAAAAGATTATTTGAGCATAATGAAATTTTGCTGATTTTGATAGTTGCTCAATTTCTAAGGACAATAAATCTTCCTCAAAATATGCACCCGCATAGAATAGTGGGCTGCCTTGCTGTCAGGTTTAGCTTTCGCGCGCATTTGTCGTTCATCAAGCCTCCTTCATTCCCTGCAGCTGACACTTGACCTTTCTTTGGTAACTGTGCCGCAAAAGGCCATTTTGGCAATCCTTTTTTTTTGCAGTTCATGTAGTTCAGCGAGGCTAAATGAAAACTATTCACTTTTTACATTGTCTACAAGGGTTAAAGGACTTATCAGGGCCGTCAGAGTTTACATTGTCTATCAGGATTAGGCAGTTTCTCAGGGTGAGGGGGTTTCTCAGGGTTATCAGGATTTGCATTGTTTATCAGCGTTGAAAGAATCAATGGCCTGATCTTTATCTCGCAGGTTGTTGGTGGCCATGTATCGTATTTACTCGTGTATAAGTCGACTTGTTTTTTTTTTATAAATCGCGCTCTCCAAACATGGGTTTCGACCAGTACGCTAATCACGGCCAGGACGAGGGGTAAAACAGACAACAAATTAAAACTCAGAAAAAGGAAGGAGATAACAGCGTCAACGACGCTATCGCGGAGAGTCCTGTATTCTGGGTGCCTTCCAGCCCTGTTCATTAACGAGGGCTGTTGTTACCGTCGCTACTCAGCGAAGCTAGAGGGCTGCCCGAATGATTATCAGATGGGGCTGATTCGAAGATAAGCACAGAGGCCCACCTCGCCGAACCCGCGCATGTCCTCGTAGTAAAAACGAAACTTCTCCCAATATTCAGTCATGTCTCCCGAATGGCTAACGCGTTTTCGGCGGCATTTAAACCAGCCGTAATCATAGGCGTGAAGGCGTCCGAAAAAGTGGTAGAGTTTTAACGCAGTTAAACCGAGTAGACGTTCGAAAGCATGTGTTTAGCCAGATTAACTCATGGTTTTCTTTGGTTGGTCGTCGGCACGCCTGGAGACGATATTAGTTCGATAGTAGTATTAGTTAATGAAGAGGATGACGAGCAACGCACATCGCGAGAGTGTGTTGCAGGTTAACACAGGACGGGATCGGCTGCGGTGGTAGCATACTGCTCTCGTGCACAGGCCAGCGAAGCTGACCTGTTCGCGCCTCTGGGGGGTTGAATGAAACCCAGTCACGGCAATATTTGGTTCATTTAGTTAATTTATTTAAGCTCAGAAGTTCATTTCAAGGTCAGGCTTCAGTTGTGTAACCATTTTTTCAGCTTTGGTCGTGAAGTAGAGCTTTCGCTCCAAACTTGCAGCACGCGTGTTCTATGTCGCTGAAAGGTGCGTCAGAATACGGGCAAAGCAACGGGAGCGCTTTTTTGTGTGCGATAACAAAGACAAAATTTCCGCGCACCCGTTATAGATTACTGCAGTTTAAGCACGAAATCGGCAATGACGCGGACGTTGCGACTGCCCGCCGAACTTTAATAGAACTAAATGAAGGCGTTCACGTGTCTAGTCTTTTTTCTCGCGTTCTCTTCTGGAACAGGTGCTGCGGTGGATCAGTGGTTGAAGTACTCGGCTGCTGACCCGAAAGACGCAGGTTCGATCCCGGCCGTGACGGTCGCATTTCGATGGAGGCGAAATGCTAGAGGCCTGTGTGCTGTGCGATGTCCGTGCACGTTAAAGAACCCCAGGTGGTCGAAATTATCCGAACCCCTCGACTACGGCGTCCCTCACAGCCCGAGTCACTTTTGGGCGTTAAACCCCACAAACCATAGCTTTCTTCGGGAATGAAGCGTGTTCGCGCTAGTCGCAGTGCTGCCTCTATAGTCGGATGCAACTTCAGGACGCAGCGTCTTTTCCCCGTCAGTGGACCCCCTTCCAACCAATGGCGTCGGGCGATTCTCATAGCACAGGGTCCTTGTTTCCGTATCGCTCCTATCGAAATGTGATTCCGTGGCTGGCATTCGATCCCCCGGTATTGGGGTTCAGGTGGATTGGGTTCAGGGTGTCATTATTCTCATCCTCCGCGCTTACAGGCCACCGTAAAGATCATGTGGTAAGCTCCAAATACTTTAAGCTGCCAAAACCTCCGTGCATTCGACATTACCTTTGATCTGTAAAAGTCAGGCCGCGCTGGGTTCAACGCTGCCGTAGCGTAGCCACTCACATAGTGGTATAAAGTGGTGATCGCAGCCTTTTTGATCTCTCCCGTAGCAAATAACAGCGACAGCTGTTCCCTACTCTGCATTATCCTCCTCCCGTCCCCATGACGCTCTCTCTTCTAGGCCTAACCTGGATCACGTGTGCAACGTGTTCCATATGCGGCCTAAGAGTGGTCATTCCTGGTAGTGGCTGCGTGGACCATAAGATCCATGTGTTCCAGGTTCGGCTTAAGAGTGATCATGTGGACCACTAGGGCCACCTGTTCCATAATTTGCGTGAGAGAGATCACATGGGCCACTTGGTCCAGATTCCGCCTTAGAGTGGTCAATCGTGGTCCAGGTGAGGCCTAAGAGTGGCTGCGTGGACCACACGAGCCATGTGTTCCAGGTTTGGCCTACGAGTGATCACGTGGACCTCGAGATCCGCGTGTTGCAGGTTCGGCTTAAGACTGATCACGTGGACGGCTAGAGCCACCTGTTCCATAATTTGTGTGAGAGAGATCACATGGACCACGTGGTCCAAATTCCGCCTTAGAGTGGTCAATCGTGGTCCAGGTTAGGCCTAAGAGTGGCTGCGTGGACCACACGAGCCATGAGTTCCAGGTTTGGCCTACGAGTGATCACGTGCACCTCGAGAGCCGCGTGTTTCATATTTGGCCTGAGCGATCACGTCCACCACGAGAGCCACGTGTTCGGGACTTTCCGCAAGAGTGACCACGTGAAAAGGGAGAGCCACTGTTCTTGATACATTCTAAGAGTGATCACGGGAACCACGAGTGCCACATGTTCCAGGTTTCGCCTAAGAATGACCTCGTGGACTAGCAATTACCCCGTGTCCAATGTAGCACATCCCCAAGAGCGCCCTCTTCTAGGCCACGCGTCCACTATAAGTGAAGCCTGTACCTCGCCAACGTTGTCTTTGCGAAGCAAGTGAACGCGGCAGTTCAGTTAAGCGTCACGACCCACTACGACATTACCCCGTTAGTCCGGGTAAATTTTCTTAGACAGCAATCTCTTTCTAACAAATGCGCACTTCCTGAGCAGCTTACCGTTAATTTGCACAGCCCCATCACTTCGAAGACGAGACTGAAAAATCTCACCTTCCGTTCCGCACAGCCTGATTCAGCGGGCGCTTGGCTTTCTGCGCAAACCACATAAACTACATCCGACACTCATTGTCGCCGTAAAGGAAAATTTATAGCGGCTACAAAAGTCCCATCTCGTCGCAGTGAACAGCAAGCTGTCAATATTCGCGAATCGCTCGAGCGACTAAATCGGCGGCACATTTCGCGAACAGGCGGCCGTAAAATCTAGGCGACGCGGTAAAAAGCGACCCTGACGACCGTAGAACGGCGATCGCTTAATGGACGGTCGACCTGCTTTTACGAGTGCAGATTTACATGCGGCGGAGAATTTATTCAAGTTTTACGAAGTACTAGAGAGCGCGAGAGAAAGAAATCTTTATTGAAAGAGCTAGGCAGAGAAGGTGCACTTATTTTAATAGCCCATGTCTGGCTCCGCGTTCACATGGGCCGAGGGTTAACAGTGCTCCCCCGATGACTGTGAGTGGGCGGGATAGCGAAGGAAAAAGCGCGGGTTGATGTTGACGGGCACCCCGTTGGCAATGGTACAAGGCTTAACAATTGATCATTTCAGTCAGTTATGCAAATATTTGAATTAAACGCGAAGATGTAGAACAAGCCTTTTGGGGAGACCGGTGCAAAACGCTAAGTTCGGTGAAGAAAGAAGGCAAAAACGAGTCGCAAGATGTTCGAACAGCAACAAAAAACATGTCTGGTAGTTTTAAACACGTTTCTTCTTACAACTACTAGAGATTTCCTTAATGAGCGAGAAGAAAAAAGTGAAAATTTTGGGGCTTTTGTCACCGCGCTTCGGCCAAATCGTTTCAGCGGAGAATCTTTTTGCTGCTATGAAGCGGCGCCGGTCTGAACGCCGTATATATACGGCGTAGAATGGTTTCGCGATTTCATCTGATATTGCCCCGAAGCTTTGCCTGAGACGAAAAGAAGAAAGACAGGAACGCGGTTGACCCTTCTAATACTGCTTGGAAGCTTTAGAACATTCTGTTCCCTTGTTTTTTACCACTCTTATTATTTGTGCCGTTGTTCTTGCACAACAATTATTGTTGTAATAATTGTTGTAATAACAATTGTTGTAATAACAATAATTGGTGCAACAATAATTGGCGCTCGTGAAAAATTCAAGCAGCTAAAGGTCATTTTTTAGTGCCAAAGCACTACTTCACGAGGTCAAACTGGCTCATCGGTCTGTGTGAAGCTTGACTTTGAGGCAGACCTTGGGCAAACCATATACAATAAATATTTCCGCGAATGGGATTCGAACCCGCGGAGGCGCGAACAGATCAGCTTCGCTGGCCAGTGCACGAGAGCACTCGGCAATCGGCCCAAACGAACATGCCTCGTGTTAAACTGCAATGCACTCTCGCGATGTGCATTGCACATCGCCTTCCTCTTCAACTAATACTTATATATCAAACTAATATTCGCGCTTTGAGCTATGTGGCGGTAGCGACTGAGAGATGTGCGTCGCATGCGTTGGCGTGGACAACGTTGTGGCAAAAACGTTTGGTTTGGTTTGGTGTGGCTTGGTTTGACTTGGTCTACGAGTGTTTAATGTCCCAAAGCGACTCAGGCTATGAGGGGCGGCGTAGTGAAGGGCTCCGGAGATTTCGGACACCGGGGTTTCTTTAACTTGCATTGACATCGCGCAGCACACGGGCCTCTAGAATTTCGCCTCCATCGAAATCGACCACCACGGCCGGGATCGAACCCGCGTCTTTCGGGTCAGCAGCCGTGTGCCATAGCCACTCAGCCACGGCGGCGGTTGTGGAAGAAACGTGGTTCTAGAGTAAATACGCGTTGGCGTTGACGACATTACTGCAGGAACGCGGCACTGCAGCATATACCACCGGTGTACATTGGGTAAATTGGCATTACCGATGAAAAAGTTGAAGACGCGCACGACTGGCTCCCTGGGTCAGTGAACACCTCAATCGCGCTTTCAGGTATACGTGGCGGTGGTGCTCTCACGCAATATTTCGTGCATATTAATGCTAATCGCGAACCTTTTTTTTTCGTCTTTGAGAATTTGCACGACAATGGTCCTCACCTGGAGGCGACAAAACGCCACGTGCTTTGAAAGATCTCCAGACCCGAAACTCGCTGCGCGAACTGCTGTCTTGGAATCGCCCCTCTCCTGTAATGGTTTAAGCTGTACAGCACAGAAAAAGAACGCGCTGAAATTTCATTTCACGCTCTCAGAAGAGTCTGCTTAAGCAAATGAAGCGCCTGCAGAACGCCGTCGCATGCGTTTCGTAAACGGGCGAGTGGAATCCGATCTCGCCGGCACGGATACTGTTTGCCAGTGCTTCGAACGACGATACACGCGCTGCTGAGAACGTAAGCGCTCCGTCTCGGCTTTCACGCACACGCCAATGTCGCGCCGTACAACCCACCGAGTCTCCAACCACCCCCTCCCCCTCTGGTCTCTGTCGTTCACTCGAACGGCCTTAACAACGGAGTCTTTCTTGCTAGCAAGCCATCCTTCCTCCTCCTCCTCCTCCTCCTCACTTGCCTTTCCCTCTGCTCCACTGAGAGGCAGTGCGCAACGGCTCAATTTCTGCTGATCGCGAAGAAGAGACGCCGCCGGCAAGTCGAAGAAAACAAGTCTTTACAGGATCTCGAAAGACCGCAATCTCGGGCCTTGTTTCCCGACGATTGGTTATATCGCAGCCGCCTCGGCGAGCAAAGAGCGCGTATGGCCATACCGCTTCACTTTGTAGACGCCCCCCCCCCCCCCCCCCCTCTCTCTCTCCCTTTCCGCGACGCCTCATTCTTGGAGGCGACTAACCCTTCTTCGGAGGCAATAAATCAGAGCTGTGTTGAGATGCGGTTTATCGTCCGGAGCTCAACGCTTTCCCAGCGATTCCACCCCTCGCATTCTTTCTGGGCTGGCTGTGGAAATGGACACGGAGGAAAGGGGTGCTCTGGAAAGACAACGGTTATCCTTTGATCTCGTTGGTTCGCACGGTGTCTGCTTCGACCCGGTCGTCGTGGGTGCACTAAACGGCTCGGTTTGCCTTTTTTTAGAACTCGATACGAGAGCGAACCTAACCGTTGTTTACGCAAATGCCCGACTCGATTCTTGCGCCGAGGAATAAAAAAAATCGCATGGAACGAATCGGCTCACTGAATCCGTGTGTTAGCTGTTGTTATGGCGCGTGAGGTCGAAAAAATGCCTAGATTTGGAATGTTGCCCTACACCATTTCGTTTTTCTTGGTTTCTTTCTTTCTTTTTTCTTCTTTCTTTCCTTCTTTCGTTCTTCCTTCCTTCCATCCTTTGCTTCTCTCTTGCGTTTTATTTTTGTTTCTCTTTCTTTTCATAATTGCTCCCTATAATCTTTCTGCCCTTGTTTCTTTCTTCATTTCTTTCGTTTTCTCTGTTTTTTCCCTTTCATGATTTCTATTATCTGTCCTTCTTTCTTTTTCTTCTGTTTCTTCCATCGTTTCTTACTTTCCTCCTCTCCTTCCTTCTTTTCTTTCACCGTTTCTTTCCTCCTTTAATTTCGTTTCATTTTTCCATTGTTTATTTCCTTCTTTCTTTCTTTCCCTGTTTCGATTTCCTTTCGTGAATACTCGTCTTTCTTTCCTTCCTTCTGTCTTTCCTCTTTCCTTCTTTTTGTTTCCTTCCTTCCTTTGTTTTCACCATTTCTTTCCGTCTTTATTTATTTTGTTTCCTTTCATTTTTATATTTATTTCTTCTTTCTTTCTTTCTTTCTCTCTTTGTTTCTATTTTCTGTTTGCTTTCTTTTTCACCTTCATTCCTTCCTTCTTTCTTTCTTGCTGCCTTTCTTTTTTTCTTGGTTTTTTGAATAATCTCTTTGTTGGCTTCTTTATCTGTGTATCAGTCTTTGCGTGCTTCTTTCCTTGCTTGTCCGAAGTTCTCAGAGCGCAGTCGGCGGCGAGCTCAAAGGGCTCATCATTTAAGTGCTCAGAACGAAAACGCGCTGATAGCGCGAAGCGCAAAACCCTTGCTTCTAGCTACTGTCGGTGAATTATATAGGTCATCCCGGTGTTTGTACCCAATACGGCGTAAATGACCCCTGAATGATGACCTTGACGTTGCGATATGCATTTTCTTGCGCGCGCGCAGCCGGAGAGAGTGAAAAGGTGAAGGAGAGAGGGAGAACGATAAACTTCGCGGCATAACGTTCAGGCGCCCATGACATCATCATCATCATCGGCAGCTCAGGAAAACCCCAAAGGCTTATAGTTGCCTTCACGAATCCGCAGGTCCAGTTCCCCTTCTTTTAACATCGGTAAACACTACAACCAATAAACTAGCTCAAACAAACACTTAGAGGCCAGCGACAAAGATCAGATTAGAAAATCTCCGGGATAAGGTGCCTGCCTCAGGCGGAAAACAAGGTTGGTTAAAGGTCAGTAGAAGGGTTTTCACTCTGCGGTGGACGCAAATGGAAGTCTGCGTTTCGATGCACACGACGCGCAACACATCCGCGTATTGTGCGATGTCAATGCACGTTAAAGGGCAATCGAAAACGTTTTAGAACTGGACGAGCTTAAAGGCGTCGAGTGTGAAAACTGCCGGTAAACCGTGAGAAGTATTTTTCGGCTAGCATTAGAAATGGTGACGTAATCGCCGATTAAAACCGCGGCGGCGTTCAGGCTTCTCCGCAGGGCACAAGTGCTGGTGTGGGGAGCGCATGATGACGTCATCGACAGTGCCGGTAACGCTTTTTTGAAGGAAAAAGCCAACGCTGTCGAAGACAGCGCCTGCGGAGCGTAATTTTGCGGCATCCGACGACGCACGGCTAGTTATGTGCGAAAGCAGAGAAAATTTGAAATCTGTCCGTCCCTGACGACCTCACCGAGCTTCTCAGCACTTCTCCGGTGTTCAGAGAAGAAGCCTGAGGTTTAATCTTTGCGTCATTATTTTAAGTGATAGCATTAAAAAAAAAACTTGTGCAGGCTTTACCTGTAGCCTATATGAATCTGAATCATCGAATATCGTGGAATTATCAAACAGTGATTCAGCAGCCCTTTAATGACCCCACTACGGCGTCACTGGTAGCCAATGTGTCGCTTTAGGGCGTTAAACCCCACATATGTGCCATGCCATACCATCTTTCTCTTTTACTTCTTTTATCTCCTCCTTCATTCCTTCCCTCACGGCGCAGTCGAGGTCCCCGTCGAGAATTTTAACAGTTATTGCGTCATTCCTTTCCTCAAAAACTATTTTTTCCCGTCAGCCAATCAGGCAATCCGTAGCAGCACGGCTGATCGGCACAATATTTGAAATATATTTGCAAAGACCGATACTACAAAGGACCAGACTGAAACCAGCCATTGCCAATATTGGGCAAATCACCTGTGCTGCCTAGGATATGTTTAGTATATTTCCAAGGAACAACCTGCCTGTCTTTTTACTGACCAACTAATGACAGAGCAGCCAAATGAAACGAAGACACAGCATACGTGGCGACCATGTAGGGCACACTTGAAAATACAGACGTTAACACATAATATCAGTTCAAAATTCAGCTTAGTAAAGTGCTCATACTGTAGTGAGCATGCATACAAACATGAGGTTTGAATTGAAATGGAACTGGTTGTTGGGGGAAGGAAATGGCGCAGGATCTGTCTCACATCTCGGCGGACACCTGTACCGCGCCGTAAGGGAAGGGATAAAGAAGGGAGTGAAAGAAGAAAGGAAGAAAGAGGTGCCGTAGTGGAGGGCTCCGGAATAATTTCAACCACCTGGGGATCTTATTTAACGTGCACTGATCATCGCACAGCACGCGGGCGCCTTTGCGTTTCGACTCCATCGAAAGGGGGCTGCCAAGGTCGGGTTCGAACCCGGGAACTCCGGATCAGTAGCCGAGCGCCCTAACCACTGAGCCACCGCGGCGGGTGATGTGAGATGAGATGAAGCGGAAAGAAATAGGATCGGAATTGAAAGGCAACGCCGGCGAAGAGTATTCATATCAGATTTAAACAGAGCGAATCAAGCAAACAAGCAAAAAACAGTACAATATATAGCATATAATACAAGAAACAAATAGTATCAGAATTGCAACGCAATATCGGTGGAGAGCTGTACGTAGGAGATTTAAACAGGTCATACAGTTGAACCTGGTTACACCGAAGCTGGAGGGGCCCGGCGATTACTTCGTTATATCCATAGCTTCGTTATAGCCAGTGTTGACCGAGCTTCGAAGGGGAATCGTGATTGCTTCGTTATATACAATATTTCGTTATAAACAGTTTTCTTGTAAAGAGGTTCGACTTTATGTAATACAAGGTAGCATATAAGACGGTGATGATAATATTGAAATGGATCAGCAACTTCTGATGCTGGTCCATGGTGCCGGGGCTGAAAGGCGCAGGAATTAACTCTCTCACAGTGAAAACTGCGAAAGCACCGTCAGGGAAGGGACGAGGAAGAGCGCGAATGGAATTCGAAAGGCGTTCGTTCGCGAAAAAAAAAAACATCTTGATAGCGAATTCGTCAACTGTTTGTCGCCACGGGCTTAAAAAAAAGCTATTTATTATTCGTGGTCAGGACCACATTTGCTTAAAGAATAACTGGCACTGGTTAAGGCGGCCTAGATGAATAATTTTTCCGTATCGTAAAACCTACGCAGCGCAAACTATTTTCTCCGACCTTTACGTGTCGAGTATTCCCAGTCCTAACGTCAGTTTCTCGGACCAATTTTATCATAGCTCTAAAGTTTCTAATTTGAGCACTTACTTTGAATACCCCTGGCTGTATCCGAAATACAAAAAAAAATCATAGTACCAGCCCCGTGCATGCATGAATAATTCCTTACACCAACACGCCTCACCTTCCCCAGCGTATTAGCGAAGTTCACACCTCTTGCTGCTTAAAAAAAGTTCTCCAACACGTGCCTGCCGCTTACCGAGGAGTCACGCGCGAATAAAAGAACTCGACGGGAAGCAGTGAATACATTCCCCGAATGAAGCCGACTATCGTTTCAGAATTTTCAGACCGCGCTCGGTGGCCTCATGGGATTGGGAGGTGGGAAGCCAGTCCTTATATATATATATATATATATATATATATATATATATATATATATATATATATATATATATATATATATATATATATATATATATATATAGAGAGAGAGAGAGAGAGAGAGAGAGAGAGAGAGAGAGACTTCATTTCTCGCTCATTATCACTTCCAGTGTCAGCTATGGCATTCTGAAAAGAATTGCGTGGAGAACACGGATTATCATATCTGCATATGTTTATTACTGTTCTCCCTAAGCCCATTCAAAGGGCTTTAGGAATAAGTACTGTGGTTCATTGTATTTCGGTGTTATCACGAGTAGTAAGCGAAAACTCCTTAAGTTCTAGGAGTGTTTTGTGGAGGGCTGGTTTAGAAGATGAGCAATCACTATGTTCGTTTAGTGCTAGCCGAAGGCGGAGTTACGGGAAGTTCGCATATTTCATTTCGCAAGTTAGCAGCGAGGTAGGCCCAGAATAGGAGTTCAAGCAAAGCTCTAGAAGTCCCCTTCATGTCCAACATTCTTGGATATGAATGTCACGCGGCGCCGCACATGAAAGAGGAAGTTGGGCTAGGCCGCCGCAGAGCGAGCAGCGCAAATAAACAGTTCGAAACTCAACGCTGTCGGAGCTGGTTCTTCCTCGCCTTAGCTCCAACAGGTCCATTTCTCCGAAGTGTAGCAAGATTTCTCTTTTAAATTTTTTTTCATCACTCGCATGGCGCAGTTAAGACTACCATAGAAAACCAACGGGAATAGCAAAAAAAGAAATCCAAGCTTGTTGGCGGGAGATCTACGGATATATTGACTGGTATATTGAAATCTTGAAATATATTATAAAATATATAAAAAACTCTCGTTCAAAATTGCATTTGTCCAGAATTGTTGATCATGTCCCGAATGCGATTCGTAAACGTGAGCAGAAAACGACAAAGATGCGCTTACTACCGGTCAGGCAGGTAACAGTTTGTCCTTCCGTCTTCCAATCTATCAGACTGCATCCTATTACCACTCCTTTTCCCATCAAAACTTTCCTGGATCCAGCAATTAACCGCCTGTGTCTTGGCCACTACCCCGTATTGGGTATGTGCCAGCAACGTCTGAGGCCTTCCTTCCTTCCTTCCTTCCTTCCTTCCTTCCTTCCTTCCTTCCTTCCTTCCTTCCTTCCTTCCTTCCTTCCTTCCTTCCTTCCTTCCTTCCTTCCTTTTTTTAACAGCACCACGAGGCACGGACAAAACGGGAGCAAAGACACAGAACCAACAAAACCAGACAAAAAACATCCTCTACTCAAGTAGAGCTGCGTACACGCGTAGCCATTGTCATCGGTGAGCATGCGCGTACTCTCCCTTGTGATGAGGCCTAAAGAGAAAGGTATCCCCCGCACTACTAACAGTACTGTCCCCTGCAGGAAAAATTCGGCAACTTTCATCAGAACCTCTACAGATGTCTATTACCGCTACCTGTACAGCGTCAACAAATGATTTCACTTCCGCTTTAGCTCACGATGTTTAATAAAGCCCAGTGGCATGAGGAAGAACCTTTTCACCATGGTACTGCAAACTGATAAGGCGTGAAAGATAACATATTTTACCTTCGTGAGCACGTGTAGCCTCTCCTGAGGAACGCTGAGGTGCTCTCTTGAGATATTTGCATTTGCTCAAAACAAGTGTGTGCCAAGCAAGGACTGACATTCTTCCTTGGCCATGGAGACAGTAATATCCCGGTAATCTCGTGCCACACTACTCTCCTCAATGTCGGCTTGCTTCGGTTCTTTCGATGGCTGAAGTCGCTAACAAATGTATCCATGCACCAGCGGCTATATCCGTCCGCGTCTGAGTGAAACTACTCTCATGCGCAGATAGCGATTTCTGGGAACCCGCCGCGGTGGCTCAGTGGTTAGGGCGCTCGACTACTGATCCGGAGTTCCCGGGCTCGAACCCGACCGCGGCGGCTGCGTTTTTATGGAGGCAAAACGCTAAGGCGCCCGTGTGCTGTGCGATGTCAGTGCACGTTAAAGATCCCCAGGTGGTCGAAATTATTCCGGAGCCCTCCACTACGGCACCCCTCTCTTCCTTTCTTCTTTCACTCCCTCCTTTATCCCTTCCCTTACGGCGCGGTTCAGGTGTCCAACGATATATGAGACAGATACTGCGCCATTTCCTTTCCACAAAAACCAATTATTATATTAACAGCCGCCAAATGTCCTTCAAAGTTATTCACTTAAACGTCGGTGCAAACGGTTCGCTGTTGTAATGTGACAGACTCACGTTCGCTGACCATTAATGCAATACCTCTGGCATTGACTGTCTCCTATGGAGGCATAGATAATGCCTCTTATATAAGACATGGAATGGAGGAGTAATAATTCTGGACCACCAGTGGTGATTGATGGAATAATTATTGATAGACCATTACTTATTACTCCCAACAGATCATCAGCGGTGCATGTAGCTATGGCCTAATGGGACTGACATTTACAGAAGAGTTCGCTCCAACAATGCGTTTCGATGACTCCGCGGCAGCTTTTATCAAAGAGATCGAAACGACGTGTGTCATCCCTTCACCATCTCCCCCTCGCCCCTTTCATCTTACTAGGCCCGTACTAGTATAGCGATTATATTCCAATGCAGTTCTACGCTAATTTTTTCGCCCATCGTTTTAAACGAAGCTACTCCTCCGCTATTACAGTGCCAGTAGACGCGTTCCATGGTAAGTACGGAATAGAATGGGCAGAGAAAAGAAGCAGCTTTTACCCTTTAAAGGATAATAATATAATAATAATAATAATAATAATAATAATAATAATAATAATAATAATAATAATAATAATAATAATAATTGGTTTTAGGGGAAAGGAAATGGCGCAATATCTGTCTCATATATCGTTGGACACCTGAACCGCGCCACAGGGGAACGGATAAAGGAGGGAGTGAAAGAAGAAAGGAAGAGAGAGGTGCCGTAGTGGAGGGCTCCGGAATAATTTCGACCACCTGGGGATCTTTAACGTGCACTGACATCGCACAGCACACGGGCGCCTTAGCGTTTTTCCTCCATAAAAACGCAGCCGCCGCGGTCGGGTTCGAACCCGGGAACTCCGGATCAGTAGTCGCTCACGCGTACTGGCGACTGTGCTGCGTCTAAAATAAGCTAAGTGCTAAAACACATATTCCGCACACATCTACATAACCTCTCTGACACCTTACAAGGTCATCAGTCGTGCCGCATTTCCGCACCCGCCTACCTTGAAGCACATCGCGCGCTACATTAACCGGGAAAAGAGAGATAACCTCGCGAGCCTCAAGTCCGGCTATCAGTTAGCGCATTCGCAGAAATGCAATCTTGTTTTTCCTCGACAAACATTCTTCACAGTATTCCCCAACATACATACTTAGAGAACAGGCAGCGTCGCGACCATGACAGTGGAAGATGTAGGCCAACATTCAAGAGCGAGCGCTCGCTGGCTCGTCGCCGTCCTTGTAAACATTCACTGGAAGACGTGACGTCAATACCGGTCATGCGAATCAGACGAGCGAGGTCGATAAATCGTGTTTTGCTCGCCAACAATGCGCGCGAACGTCTGGACTACTTCTTTACTTTTTTCTTCGAGCACCGATAGCTTCGAGACCTCTCCACAAACTCTCAAAGACTCTCCAGGTGAACTGAACGTTCAATTACTCCTATCTCCTGGCCGTCTTCTAAACTGAATTACTTATGTCTCTTTGTTGTCAGCCCGTCGGCGACCGAATTGTGCGGACTTTGAGCGTACACGTGCTGTGACTCGAGTTGACCGAAGGCTTTTGAGAAAGCAGATGCACGTGATTTTGTGGTCGCGACACGCGTTTAATGCGCCTACAGAGACAGCGTTCTGCAAAGATGAGTTAAGAAAACGGATAGAATGCAAAAAATGGGGAAAGTAAGGTGGCAAAAAAAAAACAAATTTGGGCCGGTTAAGCTGACGCGGTGAATTCAGCGACAAGCTGTCCTCGGAGTCTTGGCTTGGTATCTGCTTCGGCTGTTGCTTTGTCTCTGCGTTAGACGAAAAGTGTGTATACTGATAATCAGTGCAAGTGGCTTATTCTCTCCCCCTCCTTTTTATTTTTCTCTCGTGACGTAACGAAGCTAATGATTACATGAATGGTCATCCGGCTGATGTCTCTTGAGCAGCAGCTCGCTGTAAAGAACGAAACCAACAAATGAAAGAAATGAAGAAGAGTATATGGCTGAAAGAAAGAAGGAAAGATGGTATGGTATCGTATCGTATGGCATGGCATGGTATGGTATATGGTATGGTATGGTCAATGGTAAGGTATGGTATAGGTATGGCATGGTGTGGTATGGTTTCGTATGGCATCGTATAGTATGGTATGGCATGGCATGGTGTGGTATGGTATCGTATGCTATGGTATGGTATGGTATCGTATGTTATGGTATGGTATGGAATGGCATGATGTGGTATGGTATCGTATGGTATGGTATGGTACGGCACGGCACTGCACTGTAATGAAAGACATTACTTGGAGGGGGAATTCGCATGCACTCCTACAAGACCACTGTCCAGAGTTCACCAACATTTCTCCCAATTTTATTTTCTCGACGTCACTTACATAGTTCGCGTTCTAACGAACGACTTGCACTGTCACCTCTTCACAGCTACACCCACCTCCGCACACAATACTGCCACCTTACACTCCATACGTCATGCATGTACGTCAGCAAAGCGAAACAAGCTTTTAATCTAATACAGGCATGTCCCATTCTCTCTGCCTTTTAGTGCTTTAAAGATTCGAGAGCACTCGAGAACAAATCGCTCCTTTCATAAACCACTGGGTGCCCATCTTTTACCTTCCTTCAATTTAGGTCGTCTTCCTTCGCCGTATGCACGCGTCAATGGCAAAGTTATGCTAACATCGCGTCCAATGCGCCAGCAAGCAAATAAAGTGGAAGCTTTGTAGGTCAACTGAATTACGAAAGGCCGGTCGCTGAGGCTAGTCGAGGCCGCTTTCTAAGGCGGACCACCTACGCTACGCGCGTGGGAATATTTTATCTTTTCCTCCCCAAAGCTCCAACTTACACTCACATTCAGCTACGCTCTCTTTACTATGCAAGAACTTCATCCCTCTCGCGTATTCGCTACGTCTCGCGCGAGTCGACGGAAGGCTTCGCTAGAGCGAAAATTCTAAGCCAAAAGAAAAAAAGATTTTTCTTTCCGACCTTTTCTCCCGGCAGCCTACCTGCCCTCTATTCCCGGGCCTCTTAGTAGTCTGTATTCAGGGCGCGTATTGATTTGCAAATCGTGAAATGATTTGCATTAATATCGTGATATTACGAAACTACGCTTTGTTCGTGGGCACTCGCCTTTTTCCCATCGTACCTCGTACAACTCGCCTTGTTCAACGAAGGCCGCTTTAATTTTTTCGCTTTTGTCGTCTGGCTCCACCTGGCGAGAAAATGTGTGCCTAAATCTCTACGCGCTCGCTCCGGAAAAGCTCACGCTCGACCGTCTGCGACGCAACAAATTGAGTTATACACGCTCGGCGAAGCGGGGGATTCTTCTTCGCTGCATTGCGCCTCAGGTCCTGGGCGTAGGTGGGATAAATTTACGTTCAGCATTTCTCGAGATGACAAAGCAAAAAAAAAAGCGTTCTCTTCTCTGATTTGATGGAGGCGGAGTAGAGCGGTGCAAAGAAAAGAATAGTAGTCTATCGCTTCAGTTCCAGCATTGTTTGCTTATCGACACTCGACGAGGACCAAGTTTGAGTTAGAATGTGAAGCCGCCCCCTCTCGTGGCGTTCCCCGAACTAAGGGACTGGGCTGTGCAGTATCGCGACGCCCACCTATATTTCATCAATGAGTTCGCCAGCATAGTGTACTGCCTAGTCGGTTGTGTTCGGTTAATGATGGCTGGGAGCGCGATGAATGAATGGGTTACTGCACACGGCAGCAGTGTCTGCAGATATTCGTTGCATTCAATTTTGAATTAAGAAAGCGGATTGGAGAAACGAAAAGAAAAATAGAGTGAGGAAGTATCTCTGCATCACGGTGACAGTTTATGAAGGAAAAGGTGGTGAAAGGAAGGAATTATTGAGAAACTCAATGGGTGTAAAAGCGAGCGGTGTAGTTAGTAAGAGAGTTTCTGCGGTATGGAGCGAATCATGTAATGTGCCATACAGCGAGAATAACTGAAGGACGGAGTAAGATTTTAGCACTCTACACAGAAAATCAATGAGACAGATGGAAAGAGACACCTTGTGTGACCGAATGGGTGTTCAATGAATGAATGAATGAATGAATGAATGAATGAATGAATGAATGAATGAATGAATGAATGAATGAATGAATGAATGAATGAATATAGTACAAATCGAAGGTAGGTAGTGAGTGAAGGTACCGAGTGTATGTCGAATGAGAGGGCAAGCGTTAGAATGAAGTTTATAACGAGTACGGTTTGTCATAGAGGAGCTAAACAGAGGGGGGAATTGGTCAGTTAGGGACAGCGCTAGAAAAAAAAAGGGGGGAATAGATGTAATTAGGTGTAAATTGACGAATTAAGTGCCCACTACCAATGAGCTCCCAGACTACGGCTGACCGGCAGCGAGCCTTTCTATACTGCCCAGTGAAATTCTTCATGATGGGCAGTCCAGCTCCTATTGCAACACGCCAAAGCACCTCTTTCACTTTCTCTTCGCGTCTTCGTACATTCGTTCCTCTTCGTTCTGAACATTATTTTGCGGTCACACTCGACCTGTTTGTTACTTTTTAGTACTCTCTCCTTGACGTGATTGTTAGCCCTCAGTTGTTTCCCCAAATCTTTCTTTTTTTTTTCCTGAAGATGAGGTTGCGAAAGGGGCGACCACCTGCAACTCAATCTTGGTGGTGCACAAAATTTGGACGTGAGTGCAAAATAAAAGAAAAAGTTGTTGAAATTCATCGCTTCTCCACTGGTTTGAAACCGAGCTTGTCTTGCAGAGACGCTGCCGCAATGCACCGGCCAAAAACCCTGTGCAATTTTTTTTTATTTATTTCTTGCATTCGTCGAGCGCTAGCAGCTTGAAAAAATATAAACAAATAAGATGTGGTGCTTGAGGTGTGAACTATACAACAGTTCACCGCTCCGTTTCTACCTCTGTTTTTCTTTTTTTGTTGCAGTGAGTAGACGATGAATCGAATAAGGAAAAAAATTCTGACCGCACGCACTGTGTTGAAAAGAGTTCAGTGAACTTTCTCAAGTCTTCCGCGGAAAGCCTTGAACTGCATGGCCGTGCTCGCCAGAACGCTCGATAAATATATAAAATGAAAAAAAAATGAGAACGCCCTGACCCATTGAAATAGGCAGAATGTGGTGAGTGGTTTTCAATCATTCATACACGCTCCCATGACGATATAGACCTCTCTGCGCGTCAATGGAAGATATGAGTATACAGGGGACGTGCTCAACCTTGCCCGCTCCGTACGCTGCCGAATATTTGCTTTGCTGCCTGCAACAGGAGAGAATGAGGCATAGAAAAAGATCTGCATCGAAGAGAAGACGTCTTCGTAGGCGCGTTCAAAATCATCCGTGTACTACCGTTCCCAGGAGAGGAGGGGGTTAAATCAATATACTTCTCGCAAGGCATCAACGCTATAGCATATGAGGCGAGCAGATGTTTTTAATAGACTATCTATAACTGTTGTCCTTTAACTGGAGACTTATAACGGGCCCCGTAAGCTGAGTGCGCCGACACATTTTCGCATTTCGACTCAATCGAAACCCGGCCGCCGCGACCGGGATTCGAACCCACGTCCTCGTGTTCAGTGTCAGAACATGACAGCCGCATAAACTTGTTCACTGAACCGGTACGCGAAACCTGCGCATCTTACACACTACTTTGTACACATTCAAGCCACCGCGATGCTCGCTCAGTGGTTATGGTACTCTGCTGCTGACCCGAAGGACGCGGGTTCGATACCGGCCGCAGCGGCTGTATTTCGATGCAGGCGAAATGCTAGAGGCCCGTGTACTGTGCGAAGTCAGTGCACGTTAAAGAACCCCGGATGGTCGAAATTATCCAGAACCTTCCACTATACGGCACCACTGATAGACTGAGTCGCTTTGGGACGTTAAACCTTATAAACCATAAACCAAACCGCATTCACTCAGACGCTCATTCGTACAAACTTATTATCTGTCCAACACAGTCGCTTGCTGTTTTAACGAGACAGCGTTAAGGGTCACCTGTCGCTGGCTTCGTTGGCCGTGAGCAAAAAATCCGCGAAAAATCCGCGAAGAATCCTCAGAGAAGCAGCCCATAGGTAGCAGGAGGCCCACCTACGACATGTTACCTTGTGACGTCATCACAACCTGCTGAGCAAACTGCCCGTCGTGGCAAAGTGGAAGTTTAATTAATGATTGGTCGCGAGAGGTTGCTCTTCCCGAGCGACCTGGGTCGCACAAGCGCCGCCAGTGGCAGCACCTGTCATCGCAGGGCATTGGCGCATCGCTTAACCACGGCACCACTGCACCAGAAGTGATACACGAGGGGTCCCAGGGATCTATCAGTGTAAAGCAATGAATGACAAATTCCACACATATGGGCATCAACCCATTAACCCTAACACGTCATACCCTTAAGGCGGTGCTTAAGTAACCCCTGCACTTTTTCTGTCTTCCGCTAGATAAACGGCTCACTAACCTTTTCTTACCCATGTCCTATCTGATTGACACAGCCCTGTTTCGAGGAGTAAACGTGGCTGAGCATATGTATTGGTTTTAGCACCAACACAAATGGAGGGACAGGCAGCTTTTTACGCATTGACCCCGTCCACGAGGAGCCAACGACAAACCGTACACTCGAGGAGGCACAGTGTTACGTCAGCCGTTATCTGCGACAGCCATCGGAGAGAACGCAGAGCTGCTTAGTTATCTTGTAGTACGTGCCTGAGAAGCAGCCTCCTGTATGCATGCGCTAAACACACGCTCTATCTGACGTTCCTCGCCGGCCAGCTCACACCCGCACAGCGACTGCCGTTGTCGATCAATGGAGCTTTTAATGCCTGGCGCGACTGAACGCATCAGTGCACGCGACAGGGAGATCGTTGCGACACACGCGTCGTTTGTCGCTCGACTAGCGGCGTACATGCGACTGGTTACATGTGCGCGTCCCAAAGACTCCGCTCTGTCTGATGTTAGAGAGCGCGGCGGCCCGACTGAAGACTGAAGCCAAGGAAGGCGGAAACTGCGGGCACAACGGAATTCAAGTAGCTCACAAAACGCTGCCCTCTTCAGCCCAGCAGGCTAGGATGATGAGAGCAGTGGGAGCGGCAGTACGGCGATAACTACGTAGTTTCAAAATTACAGTGCGACACGAGACAAGGACATGAGAAAGGTGACAAATGAGCGTTAGCAATACATTCTAAGCACAAAGGAGTAAAAAGGGAATAAGCTGTCGTCCAGCGCCCCCCATCCCCTTTATAAAAGGCAGTGAGTTAGAGGATAACTTAATCCCTTTTTTCTCCCATATAGGTTATGGTTTAATGGAGTTTAATGTTCCAAAGCGACTCAGGCTATGAGGGACGCCGTAGTGAAGGGCTCCGGAAATTTCGACCACCTGAGGTTCTTTAACCTGCAGTGACATCGCACAGTACACGGGCCTCTAGAATTTCGCGTCCATTGAAATTCAACCGACGCGACCGGGATCGAACCTGCGTCTTTCGCGTCAGCAGCCGAGCGCCATAAGCACTGAGCCACCGCGGCGGCTATCTCCCATATAGGCGTATCTGTGTTCAGAGTGTAGGGAGAGTAGCGATTGTGTATCTCCTGTCATTTGTAACGCCCTTGTTTCGCGTCGCGCTATAAGAACTGGAGCCTGCTGAAGTTCCTGCTTGACGAAAACCTCTGCAACTACCCATAGTGTGCAGGTAGTCCTCGACATATGTCATATGGCAAGTCTTCGAATAAAAAAAAAAACAGTATGTTCTTTCACCACCACTACTCAGAATTTCAGGGCTGGAAAGTTCGAATGATGCTGGAAATTTTAGGATAAGGCTAAACAAAGAGTTCGGCCGAAATTTGGTTCTGGTGTACTGGTAGCAAGTTTCGGCCGAACTCTGTTTAGCCTTATCCTAAAATTTCCAGCATCATTTGAACGTGCCAGCCCTGAAATTTTGAGTAGGGGTGGTGAATAATAATAATAATAATATATAATTGGTTTTTCGGGGAAAGGAAATGGCGCAGTATCAGTCTCATATATCGTTGGACACCTGAACCGCGCCGTAAGGGAAGGGATAAGGGAGGGAGTGAAAGAAGAAAGGAAGAAGAGGTGCCGTAGTGGAGGGCTCCGGAATAATTTCGACCACCTGGGGATCTTTAACGTGCACTGACGTCGCACAGCACACGGGCGCCTTAGCGTTTTTCCTCCATAAAAAGGCAGCCGCCGCGGTTGGGTTCGAACCCGGGAACTCCGGATCAATAGCCGAGCGCCCTAACCACTGAGCCACCGCGGCGGGTGTAGGGGTGGTGAAAGAACATACTTTTTTTTTATTCGAAGACTTGCCATATGACATATGTGGAGGACTACCTGCACACTATGGGTAGTTGCAGAGGTTTTTGTTTGGTCGAAACTTGCTCCTGGCGTACTGGTAGATCCGGAGTTCCCGGGTTCGAACCCAACCGCGGAGGCTGGGTTTTTATAGAGTAAAAACGCTAAGGCGCCCGTGTGCTGTGCGATGTCAGTGCACGTTAAAGATCCCCAGGTGATCGAAATTATTCCGGAGCCCTCCACTACGGCGCCACTTGCTTTCTTCTTTCACTCCCTTTTTTATCCCTTCCCTTACGGCGCGGTTCAGGTGTCCAACGATATATGAGACAGATACTGCGCCATTTCCTTTCCCTAAAAAACCAATTATTATTATTATTATTATTATTATTATTATTACTACTGGTAGATCGTGAGCCAAGCTCTCTCGCGACACTAAGTTCGGAAGCGGCTGTTTCCTGGGAGGAGGAGGAGGAGGAGGAGGAGGAGGAGGAGGAGGAAAAACTTTATTTTAAGAAAAGAACAAAAGGTCCTCAAAGGTGGGCTCCTACTTGTCCATGAGTCCACGGTGTTGGGCCTCACGAAGAGCTCTGTCCACTAGCCATGTTTGGCCAGCTGTTTGAGTAGCTCGCACAGTGGTCTCCCATGAAGAGGGGGGTGGGTTGCAATGGGGGGATCTGCCACGGGTGGGGGGCAGTCCCACAGATAGTGCACTAGGGTGGCCTTGGCCGCTCCACATGTTAGGGAGCGTGAAAGGGTCAAGGTAGGCTGGTAGCACTGAAGCATGTAAGGTGAGCTTTATCAATTTGTCTGCAGTTGCCCCCAGACCGCACTGTATTTTGTGTCTAGTGTACGGTGAGGTGATTGGGGGAGAGGAAGCGGCAGGCAGATGCAAGCAATGCAAGCTTACCGCGAACTGGCCTTCGCTGTTTCCCTGGAGAAAAGAGCTTGGGAAAGCGGCATTTTCGCTCTCAGAGTTCTACTGTAGTACCCCGTTAATACTAAATCGCTTAATTATAACTTCCGGTTAAATCGAATTGCCATTTGGCCTCTACAAAATGAAGTGCAAAAAGGAAAGCCCAGTCTTAGTCCCCTTAGTTCGGACTGTGCGTGATTCGAGCAGGTTTTCATTTCCTTAGAGTTCAAATTATCGATGTTCAACTGTTCGGTTCAAGTTTCAGTTATTCAGTCTGGTTAGACCTGTTTACTACGGTTTTAAACAAATGCCTAACCTTCACCGGCGAAATTTCTGCCTGTGAATATGAAAACCACATATTTCTAAAAGGCATCATTGTTCGCAAACTCTTCCCTATCAAGAACAAAAAGTTCTGTCAGATATTCTTCCAAAACCTGTACCATAACTTACACAAACACATCCCCCAAACGAAAGCAAATATTAATAAGAGGGATGTTGAAGGCAGAAAAGAGTTCCACGGTGTTATTACGTTCGCCGGTGCTTCAAGAGCAAGCGAAAAACATAACTTGATCCGTGCAGCGGCGTCTGAAGAGAGAGGCCGCAATTTTCTGCATTCCATAGCTAGTTTAGCATAACTAATGGCTAGCGAGCGGAATACAAGGCAAAAGAAAAAGCGCCTAATTGCCTCCGTTTTATCCCCACGGCTGGGCAATTTGCCGCCGCTTCGCAGTACGTAGAGCTATAATTTCCGAGCGGTCAGATGAATCCTTCTTTCCTTGTCCTTCTTCAGAGGCACGGAGGGAGTAAATCTGAGACCGAGGCTTTTTTTTGTCACTTTTATTTCTTTTCTTCCTCAGTTTCACTCTTGCTGCTGTTGTTCAAGCACTTCTATAAAGGTTTATATCAGTGTCCCGTGAAAGAATTTCGAGGGCGTGTTGTAGTGTTTCTTCTCGTTTATTTATTTCTAATACTTGCAGGGGTGGTTTCTTCACAGGCTTTTTTCTTTCTAAATAAAATATAATATTAGTTTTTCGCAAAGTAGATATGGTTGTGGCGAAAACAGTTCGCGTAGGATTTATATAATAATGCGAGGCTTGACGTCAGCGGGGCTGCTTTCGACGAGGTAAAGCTTTTCGTTGATTGGGTCATCGCTAATAAAAATAGAGGAAAAGAGGCGTTTTCTTCGACAAAACTTTGGTGCGCGAAATAATAAATTGGTCTGGAACCGGAGCCTCTTGAAGCGCCTAATTTCGTTTAAAGGGCTTCATATAGGCAGTAAGTTTTTTTGTGTCTGCGACAGCAAATTTTTGCTTTGTTAATTGTGGTTTGATAGTGAACTTATGTGCCGTCAGAGCAGTACGAAACGCGATCTGTGCCTTGGGTGGTAGTCAAGGTTGAGCGGCATTTCTGGTTACGTGGTTAATGCTTCAGTGCTCATGAATTATGTAGACATGTACTGTGACTGTAACCAATGACGAACGGATCGCAGTGGACTCGCAGGCAGTGCCGATAATTAAGCAAGCCATAAATATCAAATAGGGAATAGGCATCTAGGCACTAGCATCAATGATATCGTTATCGTGGTCACGTTCACATCGGAAGTGGGGACCTACGGCATGAACGTCTACGGAATAAGAACCTGGGGAATGGGCATCAGGGGAATGGGCATCTAAGGAATGGGCATCTAGGGAATGGGCATCTAGGAAGGGTGGCGGTATATAATAGGCAATAGGCATCTAGGCGGTGACGTCAATGATATCGTAATCTTAGGCGCGTTCACCTAAGCAGTGGGGACCTACGGCATGAACGTCTTCGGAATGAGCATCTGGGGAATGGGCATCTGGGGAATGGACATCTAGGAAGGGTGGCGGTATCTAATAGGGAATAGGCATCTATGCGGTGGCGTCAATGATATCGTTATCTCAGGCACGTTCACCTAAGCAGTGGGGACCTACGGCATGAACGTCTACGGAATGAGCATCTGGGGAATGGGCATCTGGGGAATGGACATCTAGGGAATGGGCATCTAGGAAGGGTGGCGGTATCTAATAGGGAATAGGCATCCAGGCGGTGGCGTCAATGATATCGTAATCTTAGGCGCGTTCACCTAAGCAGTGGGGACCTACGACATGAACGTCTACGGAATGAGCATCTGGGGAATGGGCATCTGGGGAATGGGCATCTAGGCGGTGGCGTCAATGATATCGTAATCTCAGGCGCGTTCACCTAAGCAGTGGGGACCTACGGCATGAAAGTCTACGGAATGAGCATCTAGGGAATGGGCATCTAAGGAACGAGCATCTAGGGAATGGGCATCTAAAAAGGGTGGCAGTATCTAATGGGGAATAGGCATCTAGGTGGTGGCGTCAGTGATATCGTTATCTTAGGCACGTTCACCTAGGCAGTGGGGACCTACGGCATGAACATCTACGGAAAGAGCACCTGGGGAATGGGCATCTAAGGAATGGGCATCTAGGGAATGGGCATCTAGAAAGGGTGGCAGTATCTAATAGGGAATAGGCATCTAGGCGGTGGCGTCAGTGATATCGTTATCTTAGGCACGTTCACCTAGGCAGTGGGGACCTACGGCATGAACGTCTACGGAATGAGCACCTGGGGAATGGGCATCTAAGGAATGGGCATCTAAGGAATGGGCATCTAGGGAATGGGCATCTAGGAAGGGAAGCGGTATCTAATAGGGAATAGGCATCTAGGCGGTGGCGTCAATGATGTCGTAATCTTAGGCGCGTTCACCTAAGCAGTGGGGACTTACGGCATGAACGTCTACGGAATGAGCATCTGGGCAGTGGGCATCTAAGGAATGGCATCTGGGGAATGGGCATCTAGGGAGGGTGGCGGCATCTTGAGGCACGTCTCCCTAGCTTGCTCAAAACAACCAAGTCCCAAATGCAGAGTTGATTGACTGGTACCCCCAGATATGATGCCTTCACGTCCATGGCATGATAATCGTCATTAATTTCAGCGAAGGAAATGAAAAGGAAAAAAATGGACTGTGATGACCTTGAAAATAACTCCTGCTAAGTCACGTGCTTCCGCCTTCTGATGGAGTTTCCACTGGATCTAGACATCGGAATTCAAATAATGCTGTCGTTGCGGTAAAGAATTTCCGCCAAGAAGAAGCCACTCCCAGAAAATAATTTTAATGTGCGAGTTCCTACCATCCCGTACAAAAGACAAACTGTCTCGTAGACATGACGGGTTACGCTAAATTCCGTCCTGTATAAAAAGAAATTGGTTTGCCTCCGGTTTTTAAAGACGGTGCGGAGTACTCCCGGCTTGTCACGTGATCAGGGAGATTTTCTTTTTTTTTTTGAACGGACACCCGCTATTTTTGCTCCTCGAAGTAAACGCGGTCGGATATTAAGAATTCTGGCTGTACCGATGCTCGCGGCACACACCATCCCATGCTCTGGAGTGTGCTTGGCTTGCTATAAAACCCGAGTAAAATAACATTTACCAGATGCTTCTTAAGTATGGCGGCGCGTGACCGAATTAAAAAAAAACTACTCGGCTGCTCGGTTCGTATTCGCGTTTGTGCAAACCGCCTCAGTACTGAAGACCGTTTGAACAACGAAAGCACATATCACCTCGGCGTGTAACCGCATACGTACTGGCTCTATGCTGTGCGGCGCCCAAAAACGACTGGCAGTATTGCTCAGCGTCGTCTCCTGTGCACGTTGGCTCGTCTGCCGACTTTCCTCCTTCCTATCAGATGGCGCTGCCAACACCAGCGATGCAGAGCGCGTGTGCCGTCTGCATCAACCAAGGCAGACACACACCTGCCGGCATATGATGTGATCCACAATGGCCTTCACTGGCGCCGATTTTCTCCCCCTCCCAGCTTATCTATCTCTTTTTTATCTCCCTTCCTTTATCTGTACTGCGGCCTCTTTTACTTTGACCAACGCGCACGCAACAACAGCAATCTGATCGTGAGCACGGCTTGCGACGGACGGCACTGACGGTTCCGCCGTGGCCACCGATCAGATGTCCATCCCGTCCTTTGGTCGGAAGGCTCGGCTCACAGGCGTTCATGGCTATTCGCGATAGAGATCGTTTGTAGGCCTCAACGATGAGCAGTCTACGTGGCTGATTTCACTTCCCGCTCCGACTAGTTGGGGGGTCAAGGGAACAGTCGGTCTGTTTCCAGACAGACTACACAGAGATAGTAGTCTGTAGCTATGAATAACGGCGCGAAATGAACCCCGACACTAGAGGCAGGGACTAAATGGTCTTGCAACGCATTTTATATTGGCTCCGAGTCTTGGCGACCAAATAGAGCCCAAATTTGCCGACTCTTCTCTTCCGTTAGGGTTTCACTGCGATTAACCTATTAAACTCGCTCAGTCTCCTGTTCTGCAGTATTCTGGCGGCTTCACGTGCTAGACCAGGTTTTTGTTATTTTAAACGCTAGGTACTGAGCCAGATTACTAAAAAGGGGGGGAAGGGGTACCGGCGTATGCCTCGCCTAGTGGACTTCATCGACATATCTATTAACGTATTTTCCTGTGTGTATGGTTCTTGAAGTCTGCCTAAAATTAACCCCACCATATGCTTGGCGTGCTTTCGAATGGTGCGCCTAAGTCTTCTAAGAGCGTTTCTCCGTGCCTTCCCATCGAATGTGTGTGGCAGGGAGCCCGGAAAGGGAGAGGGGAAAAGAAGGCGCCCCCCCCCCTTCCTTAATGTTTCTCCATAGGGGGCAGCGCTCCCCCTCACCCATTCTCCTGTTGCTTGGACTCAGATCATATTTCTGACAGACGTTTCAATTCTAGGACGTTATTAACGTAAATAACAACGGTGCTTAGCTATTTAGCTTTGTAGCCTGTCATAAAGCATTTCTTTCAGTAACCTAAACCAATGATGCCCCAACAGAAGGCGCTGACTGTCTGAGCCCTGTTCATGAGCATAATTACCAGAATTTTTTTTTTATTTCAATACCCTAAAGGCCCAATGCGGGCATTACATAGGGGGGGATTCATCAAGGAAAACTTAAATATACAACACAAAACATAAACGGCTGAACACAGAAATAAACAAGTTAAGAAGTAGGGTACAAGATAATAGGAAAAAGTGGCTATGAACAGATGCTTGGAAAAATGCACATGTAACAAATCCCACAAATCAAAATAACAAAAATTACACCTTCAGAAGTTACAAAGGATGGCATCTAACATTTCGAGGAACGTTTGGGCCGACACGCACACACTGAAGCAAACAAAACGCACAAAACTAGAAACGCACATCATTCTACATTGGAATTTTCTAAGTATGACCAAAGAGCTGTTTGAAATGACGATGTTCCAGTGATATTCGCAATGCTAGACGGAAGCGAATTCCACTCTTCAATAGCCAGGACCAAAGGTGAGTACTTGTATCGTTCTGTCCGAGCGAAAATGGGTTTAGTCTTCTTGATATGGTCTACACGAGCCGATGTGTGCGGTGCCGGGAGAAGATGTGAACTTGCAAATGGTGTGTTGCTGTGGTAAAGAGTGTGGAAAAAAGATAAGCGGCTGAATTTTCTGCGCATGACCAGAGGCGGGAGATGGAGCGATGTTTTCAGTGCTGTTACACTTTGGTATCTAGAGTAACGGGAAAGGATGAATCGAGCAGCCTTATTTTGTATGGATTCCAACATGTTAATAAGATAGGTATGATGAGGGTTCCAGATCACTGACGCGTATTCGATCGCAGGCCTGATTAGCATGTTGAATGCATTCAGTTTTGTGTCCTGGTTGCCTAGGTGTAGTCGGCGTTTAAGAAGACCAAGTTTTTTTAAGGCTTTGGCAGTGATCAGTTCAATATGAGTGTTCCAGGATAAATTAGAGTTAAAATTTACACCGAGGTATTTTACCGACGCTGCAGTTTCAATGATAGTATTATTAACTGTGTAGGCATTAGGACTCGGGCTAGCAGTGGAAGTAAACTTAATATGTTTAGTTTTATCTGCGTTAATTACCATTTGCCACCTGTCGCACCAATGAGTTAGCTCGTCAAGATCAGTCTGGAGAGCAACAATGACGCAAGGGCTCGATATTGCTCGGTAAATCACACAGTCGTCTGCAAATAATCGTATTGTGGATGTTATGTTCGACGTGATGTCATTAATATATATTAAGAAAAGCAGTGGACCCAGCACCGTACCCTGGGGAACTCCTGAATCAACACCTGTACGTCTTGATGAGAAGCTCCCTAACTTAACTGACTGAAAGCGATTTGTTAGAAATGCGTTAATCCACTGCGTGGTATGTTGGTCCAGCTGCAGGTTTCGTATTTTTATCATCAGGCGGTTATGAGGCACGCGATCAAAGGCTTTAGAGAAGTCAATGAAGATGGAGTCAATGTAGAGGGAAGAGTCGATTGCTTGATGAAGGTCCGTTATTAACTCAAATAACTGTGTCTGACACGATAAATGTTTGCGGAAGCCATGCTGGTTGTTATGAAGCAAGTTGTTCTGGTTAAGATGAGTCATAATGTTAGTGTATATTATGTGTTCGAGTACCTTGCAACATATCGAGGTTAGTGAAATCGGCCTGTAATTATTAGGAACGGACCTGTCTCCAGATTTAAATACCGGGATTACATAAGCGGACCTCCAATCTTCTGGCACACATGTCGTATCGAGTGACTTCTGGAAAATGAGAGATAGCAGGAAAGCTGTGTGCTGGCAGGTTATCTTTAACAGTTTCGCGTTGATACCATCGGGTCCTGGGCTAGTGTGGTGAGGTAGGCGTTCAATTGCACGAGCCACGCCAAGCGCAGATATGTGAATGGGTGAAAAGGGAATCTGGATATGGGCCTCAGGAAGCAGGAGAGGATTGTAAATGGGCAATTCGTCCGTAAAAACTTGTGAAAAGTGGCTATTGAATTGCTCTGCACATTGTTCTATAGGTAGGGGGCTGCCGTTTACATCCAAAAGAACAGGAACCGTGCATATTTTTTTCAATGCAGCCGACCACTGCTCGTTTACACGTCTTTGTATAAAGCTACCCATTTCTATTCAAGTTTTTTATGCATTAACAAATACACATTTGAACAGTGCAAAACAAGAAAAAATATAAGAAATATAAAATTTACCCTCGACCAGGAAAAATATTTCTTCAACCGCGAAGTTTCTGTGGAAGATAGTCGCTTTACTTTTTAACCATAAGGCTGCGCTTAGGTGAATGCCAATGAGTAATTAATCTCTTACTACAAATGTACTCCACCTTGCGGGATTCCCCTAAATGTTTGACCTAAATAAAGCACGGAATGAAAAATAAATACACCAATAAATAACAAAGACAAAAGACTTGCCCCCCCCCCCTTCCCCCCCCCCCCTCCCCCTGAGAAGTTCCAGAGTCCCTGGTGCGAGGACGGATCAAAGCGACGTGTTCGGAAAACCTTGTCTCGCGATGCTTTCGTTCTTCGTTATTGTTTTCGACTCCCTTTTGTCACACCCGACTGTTTTCCATGCCCCCTCCCCCCCCCCCTTTTTCCCCCCTCGGTCGAAGCAGACAGCCTCTGCTAAGTAGCCATTGTCTGCATAGCAGACACGGAGCACGTATTTTCTGCACTGTCGCAAACATGGATGGCGCTGTTTGCTTCATGTTTTTCTCTGGACGTGCAAATGACAAGGCCAGCTTTCATTACAACAGGAGCTATAGCGCATCCTAGAGAAGCATCACAATGCAGTATATAGCTCCGTCCGTACACAGCATAGGTTGTGGCAGTGAGTGTCGGCAAACAAGAGGCATTTCAATCCCGCGTTCCTTTGTCTGCGGTGCGTCTCGTCTTCAATGCAGGCGTGCAAGGCCAGGACACCTGCGACCCTAGCGGCTCCATCGAACCGGTAGTTGAGTCCAGACTTGAAAGAGCCTCTGCGTACGTAGCGACACACGCGAGGTTTAGAACACATCATAAGGTTGTTGCGCGTTCACTCAGAATATTCTAGGTACCCCTTCAGTCAAACTGGGAGCAGCGAAAGGAGCTTTGGAAGAAAAAGTTAAAAGAGAAAGACACTATAGTCAGATACAACTCAAGAATGCGGCGGCTTTTCCGCGTCAAAGGACCCCCTTCAAGACAATGGCGTCGGCCGATTCTCATGAGCCTACTGGCAATGGCAATGCAGGGAGCGGCGCCACAATGGAGAGGGGATCTATCTGCGACCATAGAGGGAAGGGATTATCCCGTCTAATCTACCACACCCTGACCATCGCCGGCGCCACTGGCTGGGAGGGTGTCCTTTGAGGGTGAAAAGCGGCTGCCTTCTTAAGTTGTGATTTGAACAAACTCGAATCACCCGCCGCGGTGGCTCAGTGGTTAGGGCGCTCGGCTACTGATCCGGAGTTCCCGGGTTCGAACCCGACCGCGGCGGCTGCGTTTTTATGGAGGAAAAACGCTAAGGCGCCCGTGTGCTGTGCGATGTCAGTGCACGTTAAAGATCCCCAGGTGGTCGAAATTATTCCGGAGCCCTCCACTACGGCACCTCTCTCTTCCTTTCTTCTTTCACTCCCTCCTTTACCCTTTCCTTACGGCGCGGTTCAGGTGTCCAACGATATATGAGACAGATACTGCGCCATTTCCTTTCCCCCCCAAAAAACCAATTATTATTAAACTCGAATCGATGATATTCAAGCTGAAATCAAACAATATAGTTGTTCTGTCGGACATGTTACGTCAAAAACAAATAACAGACAGAAGCTGCCAACCGTGTAAACTCGTTTCTCTCCCACTAATTTACCTCGAAGGAGACAGCACTATAGTCGGATACAACTCAAAAACGAAGCCGCAAATGCCCCACAAAGGAGCCCCTCCAGCCAAAGGCTTCGACCGATTCTCCCTATCTTTTCATTGACCGATCCCTTTTGACCTGCTAACGTGAAATCTCAGGGGTGGCGTATGAAAGGGGAATAACCACTGCTTAATCGGATTAGTCGCGGCGTCATGAAAATCGGTCGACGCCATTGGCTGGAAGGCCTCCTTTGGAGGGCACCTGCGGCTTCCTACTTGAGTTGTATCTGACTGCAGATTCTCTGCACAGTTCGCCCTGACCAGAACCATTACAAGGCGCTTTTGTAGTAGTAGTAGTAGTAAGTGGTTTATTAAAATAATAACAAAAAGGGAAGGAAAAGAGTTTTGCTAGCCCCGGCATCTGCCATCGATACTGAAGCACCTGAGCTGGTGCAGCGGAAATAAAGGACAGCAGGCAGATTGGAGAAATGAAGGGAAAGAGGTGAGGGGACAGGAAGAGAGGATAGGGGGAGAAGTAATATGTACAAACTATTTACATAATAAGAAATGTGTACAGGTTGCGCGCGTGAATAGTTCATGATGAAGCAATGAAAACACGCGCGAAGCGCGTATATATATGTTCACTAGTCACCATTTGTCATTTAACGCCCTTGAGCCAGGTATCGTTTCTGGCGGAACATTTCTGGTCGAAACTTGGCGTCAACTATAAAAATTGCGCAGAACTGCACCTACAACAGGTGCTGCCGCATTCCTCCCCGGTGTACGTGGTTGACAACATGCGGAAGACCTTGGCCTTTTTTTCTCTCCTAAGCAACCCTCTCCCAAGAGCGAAGAACGGTCCCAGTCTCTCCTTCGCTAAGGTCCTCCCCACAACTGCGCATCTCACTCCGTGGTTTCCCTCGATCGCGTCTCAGATCGATCTGCACCGAACTCGAGATACGCATCGCCGGATCAGCTGTCCGCTTTGTGCACGGCGTCTTTCCCACGGCGTATGCTGGTAGATCCCCGGCGCGGCGTCCTATTGATGACGTCACAAAGAACACGCTCTATTGTGACAAGAAGGGAGCCGGTTGCTCGGTCCGTGACGTCAGGATGCAGAAGGTATACCCTTCGCCAGCAACTTGCCTCCTTTTGGCGTTTCCTAGTCCAGCTGTTGCTAGGGTAACCTGAATACCGGCAGATGTGTCAACTGAGCGGCAAACACCTCTCGGGCTTAGCGAACGAGATATAACGCGCTATCCACGTGGTTAAGGTGCAGCCGCTTTGGGTGAATCAATGAAGTTCATTATTTTAAAGTGATGCCTGCCAATTAGTTCTGCTGCTGTCGTCGACGTCGTGAAAGCTCTATCATCGGATATCTGTGTCGTCTGCGTCGTCAGGGGGTCTTTACAGCCTCGACATCCAGCGACCCCGCCCTGGAGGTCGCTGTCCGCAGTTTTCCCGGCGAGGGATAAGGCATCATGCCTGTTGTACTTTATGCCCTTACTTAAACTGCGTGATTACCGCGCCACTTTACTGGCATACAGGATAATACACAACCAGACTCTCTTTCCGCCAACTATATTTTCTTCACCTTATAGAAGTTCACGCGCAGCGGCCGAAGGCAAATTTTTGATACCTCCCTCTCATAACATCTATGGCCACCGGCACCTGCGGTGCACAGGTGTGAAATGATCTTCCCCTAGGCATTCTACCCGCTTTCTGTAGTTCTAACACAATAACACTGAAAAATATTTTTGGCGCCGGATTTTTAACCATGCTGTTATTATGCAAACAAGTAAAGGGAATTTATTCGCAGGTTACGTGCTTTATCCGTATTCGTTAACATGTGTGCAATGTGGATTATATAGAGTGTTTTGTTGGTGGTGTGTGAGGCGCATATTTATTAACCTTATGATCATGTATCTGTTTGTCTGTGTTAATTATGCAATGTTGCTGTGAACAAGTGGTTCGTTTACTTTTATGATGTAGTTGGACGAGATGTGTAGTAATTTGTCTCTCACTTTTAGTGTGTGGTCTTGTGTTCGTGCGTGCCCACTTCCACCTCACTCTTTTATATTCATGTGTATGGATCCGTTACCAGCCTTTGGCTATGGATCCACTCAGCTTTGTGTATTGGAGATTTACCTGGAATTACAACAAAATAAATAAATAAGGAGCATTCATTCATTCATTCATTCATTCATTCATTCATTCATTCATTCATTCATGAAGTTGTTAAGTGATGAGATGTTTTCTCTTAGTAGGGGAAGTCATGGTCAACACTGCCATATATAAACGTGCAAACATGCATCGCCAAATAAAACCTACGCAGCGTTCACGAGTCCACACAGCTAAAAAAGCTATTCGTTTCAACTCGGCTGCTTTTAAGCTTATCCCCTCACAACCTAGACGAATGTCTTCGTTGCTTCGAGTTATCTCGCCCTCAATGTTAGTGGCTACCTATCCCGCTTGCGTTGTAATATCTTCAGATATAAACGAATATTACTTGCTTGAAGAATCAATGCCACAATAGCAGAAAACAGCTGCGGTCTGAGTTGCGTATGTTCGGAACTTAAGTTGTTTACAATCTTGAGATAAGGCCAGTACTAGTCTTTCAATATCCAGTCAGTATACCATACGGCCATGGGCTTTAGGGTGGGTGCATATGTTGTTTGCATTCCAAGAATAATTATCTTTATGTCCATAGACTCCTTTCGGCACAGAGAAGCCGGTCGACTGAGTATCCGCCTCTCAAGAAAAAAACAACAAACAAATGATCGTTCCACTTCATATGCACAGACTGAGAAATGTGATATCAACGTATCCGACAAAACATGCATATAAATCAGAGCACTGTGGCACTCAAGGTCACCCCTCATAAGCATAGAAACGAATGGCTTCTCCGAAGCACCCGCTTCGTATTTGTAAACAGCGACAGCCACCCTTGAAAAATGACAGAAAAATTTAAAAAATGCGTGCTGTCGAGCAAGTCTACCAGCGCAGTCAAACTTGATATCGGCGAGCTAGAACGAACAGCTCACTTTAGCTTCTCAGAAGACGGCGCCAGAGATACATATACCCGCAGGGAGGATCTGAGCAAATCCGCGACTTATTTTTCCGCGGAAAGCATGCGAGGAAGTGACGTTCCCGGAAAGCATAACATATGAGGCTTTGGCAGATGCATACACGCGAGCGAGGCTTCTAACACACTCTGCGTGCATAGAAATAAAAGCGATATGCTATGTATCCCAGTCCCGTTATTCGAGCTCGAAGCGCTGACCTAATGACCTTCAAGAACGAAGGCTGTCTCTTTCATAATCCTTCGCTGTTGATTTAGAGGTCAAGGACAGGTCCCATCTGCTGTATTCGAATTCTATTATCTTGAATGGGCGACAGGAAGCGCTGTTACGCGCTGCTGACGTAGGGAAAAAATTACTGGAGGCGCTTTGTATGTCATGTTTGGTGGACCGGGACCTAAGCCAAGGTCTTCTGTTCGTGCGTTAATCTTTTCCGCTGCTCTGAAGCGCACTCTGGAAGCTGTGTTCGGTACGCCATCGTGAAGCCCGTGACATTATACACAAGCCATTTATATGCAACGCTTCGATGCTGTTTGTACTTCTCATAGTGCTGCTGCTGCCGCTTTTGACGATATCAGTATGGGGTACCACCTAGCTACAAGTACTATTACGCTGCCGCTACGCTAGCTAAATTGTGCTGCTTAGTAACGGCTCGTACGATATTCATTGGTATTTCGAGTAGCAGCTAAGTAAGAGCTACATGCGAGAGGATGAAACATAACTATAGTCGGATACAACTTAAAGGGCCACAAAAAGGGGTGTTTGAGCTTGGTTTTAAAATACTTGCACTATGTAGAGTACAGGCCACCGAGCGTCCATGCCGCGTACGAGACCTCAGAAGCGGGCAGGAAATTTACAATACATTTTTAAAAATTCCCGCTTTCGCACCTCGCGGCGACGCGCGGTGCTGGGCTTTCGCACGAAAACCTGGCAGACGACGTCACGTCTTGCAAATGACGTCAGCAGACGGGGGTTATCATTGGTTCAGAGCGCCAAACTCTTTCATACGTCACGCGCTACAGCGGCCGCGGCCACTCCGCGTGCGCCTCAGCCGGCGGTGGTAGGGGAACGGCCGATTGAGTGGGAGGAGCGCCGCCGTTTAGACGTGCAAGAGAGGGAAAGGCGCGAAGACGCGGAAGTTCAAATTTTTTCTGCATATAACTCAGCTTCCACAAAACGCATTAAAATAATTCTTGCTGGGGGATAATTATGAACTGTCGTCTTTCAGCATCCCAAACATATCGCACCTTTATTGAGACCCCCTTTCTGGGTCCCTTTAAGTCTGCAGTGAAGCTCCGCCCACATTCAGGACCACCGCACAGAATTCTTCCACGACAAAAAAACTAGTGCGTAGTTAAAAGTTTTCTCGTTACCGAAACAAGAAACTGATCACCAGAAAAAAAAAATTATAAGCGCTGGAATTTTGATACCCGGTTCGTTTAATAAAGTCAAGCATTAAAAAGCCGATTTCGTTTACACTTATGTTTGGCTAGCGGAGGAATACAGGGCGCTGTAGACCGTGGCCCAGTGTTAGCAACTGCTGTTTTTTTTTTAAGTTGTATCCCACTATAGGGAAACAATCTCGCTTTACCATTCAAAAAATTTCTTCAGCTACTCTGCAGGCGGACGGTGGACTCCTGGACTGGAGTGGCAGATGAAATCGGATATGCTTCTCCCTGCAATGTCACGCTAGCAGGTTCATGAGAGTCGGCCGACGCCATTGGCTGGAAGGAGGTCCTTTGAGGAGGAAAAACCGCTTTTTTTCTTTGCTTGTATTCTACTAAAGCGCCGCGTTCACTCCGCGCAAGTGGTGTCTCATAGCCTTCGCACGTTCTATTTCCGCGCAGTCAGCACGGCACGGAGGCCGTTCATCATCTATCGACCTTCGCCACAGCGAAGGGATGGAGCGACTGCCCAAGGCGGGGCCGGCGAGGAGGAGAGCGGCACCTCAGCGGAGGTCGTCGTCACCACGGCGGCTCCGGAGCCAGCCATACCATCCGCCAGGTACGTATCGCTCCTCTCGCCGATGAGCGCCTTTACTCGAAACGCGTTACTCCCCAAGTGTATGGTGGGATGCAACTGAAGAACGCAGCGGCAGACATCCCCCAAAGCAGGCTCTCCAGCCAATGGGATCGACAGGTTGTCATGTCATAGCGGCTAATCCCATTTCACGGAGCCACCTGCTTTTCCCCTCATGTCATGTTAGAGGATGAACCCCGCCGTCATGAAAATCGGTAGACCCCATTGGCTAGAGGACCTGCTTTGAGGCACGTTTGCCTCTGCGTTCTTTAGTTTGGAGGAAGTTTACCATGGAGGGAGGGGACTATCCCCTTTCACCTGCCACTCCCTGCATTGCCACGTTAGCAGGCTCATGAGAATCGGCCGACGCCATTGACTGGAGAGTAGTTATTTGAGGGGGAAAAGTGGCTTCGTACTTGAGTTGTATCCGACTATAGCGTGACAATGCAAGGAGCGGCGCGAAAATGCAGGGAGGGGACTATCCCCGACCATGGAACGAGAGGACTATCCCGTTTCGTCGGCCACTTCCTGCATTGTCGCGCTTGCTGGCTCATGCGAATCGGCTGACGCCATTGGCTGGAAGTGGGTTATTTGACGGGGAAGAGCCTCTTTTTTCTTGACTTGCATCTGAGAATAGTGTTTTATAAGTATGTGGAGAAATGGATCCGAGGTATGATGTCTTTGAACACATTAAACTTTTCGCATGCGACAAAAATTCGAAAGAAGCGAAAGCGAACGAAATGCAATAAAAATAACGCTAGGTGGCGACACTTCTCATTTCACTTCAAACTTGCTCGGACGCGAGCGCTGTTTATACCGCACTAACGAAGAAAAAGAAGAGCCGGTTTCCACACTTTACTGAAAAATGTGAAAAGCTACGGGAGGAGAGGTTGAGGGGTGCGGGGAGGTACGGGAAGACACGGAGGCGGGTGTTAGCCCTTCAACCATGCTCTCTCTCTCTCTCTCTCTCCATATATATATATATATATATATGGTAGTTTTCTTCGTCACCTCTGACCTGTCTACCGCGGTGCGCGTACGCGTAGAGGCGACGGTTCTGATTGCGAATGTAATTGCAAGCGCCCAATCTCGGCACTGGACGAGTGAAATGCGCGAGAGAAAAGGAGTTTTCGTGATATTTTTATTTTGAATTTTCCAGGTGGAATAAATTTCTTCCAATTCTCCGATATCAATCATACTTGTTTCTTGTACTGATCTCTGAGCGCATCAGGAATCCATTTAAGCGATTAAACGGCACTGAGGAAAACATCGTGGTACATCTTTAAAGGAATTTAGACGCTACTATTCGGTTGCATGTTTTCTTCTTTATATAAGTATGCATGAGCATTAATAATCATTGATCACCATGTGGTATTCGCCTGCGATTGCTAAATAATTTGTAATCGAATTTCTTTCTCGTGCTGTTTCGGTTTCAACAGCCAGACGGGGACAGTGACGTCAGAGTATAGGTCTCGTGAAGGCATGAAAACTGCAATATAATCGGTGCTTCTATATTCATTGCAATTCCGACTCTTTAAAAGGGCTCACTTTAGCACTGCAGTGAATTAAAACGATCAAGCGGCGATTATATCGCACTTTTTCCATGCCTCACGTGACATATATAACCTCTCTCTGGAGTCACAAAGAAAACACGCAACTAAAAATTTTGTATATATACTTTTTAAGATAATGAGGTGGATTCAAAGAGTTGGCAAGGGCAGCAGGGGGGTGTCAAGAGTAAGGTTGTTTAGGATGTTTGCAGGGATAAGGTGAACCCATGCAGCTGGCACAAGACAGGGTTAAAGTGGAAATAATATGGGAGAGGCCTTTGTACTGCAATGAACGTAATTGTATTGCTGCTGATGATGGTGATAGCAATAATATATGCACAACCACGCAGGCATTACTCGAGCAGCGGCAGCGGCGGTATCGTTGATGAGTGCTGCCGCAAGGCATGCAGTTTCTCGACGCTGGCCAGCTATTGCGCCCTGCCGTCAGAGGGTTCCAGCCTGGAGGCGTTTAACCTGGTCGCCACCGCTGGCTCTGCTTCGTCATCATCTCTGACGTCATCGTCAACATCGTCCGAGGGTGGCGATAGCAGCATGCAGCGCGACCAGGGCTCGTCGGCGCTGCTCCGACAACAGCAGCAGAGGCCCGAGCCTCCGACTACAACACCGCCCCCTCGGATCGCATCTCCGTCGCGCCTCCAGACGGCACACGAGGTCAACAGGGAACATAATGAGGTACGCAACCTGAATGAACCCTTCGGCTGCTGCCATCTTGTGGAAGCCGCGGCAGTTTTAGTAGCATAATGGCATCGGAGGCAGACTTGAGAGCCACCATGTTGGACATACAGGGCGTTTCACCCAAGACTTTACACACATTTAAAAATAGGCTTTCTGAGTTAGAAGACAGCTTTTTTCAGCCTAGCATTGTCAGCAGTGCAGTACATCAGAATACAGTTAGGATGAGCTAACTTTTCAACTGTTACTGTTTTAGCTAGCTACTTTGACAAGTAGCTAGCCTCTGGAGAGGTTGCTGTGCCTGCAAGCCTCTCGAAAGTGCACTAATTTCGGCACAATGCCGCTAAAACTTGTGTGGCCACAGCACCGAGGGTAACTGCATTTTCAAAATTCTAAACACTGATATGGACATTACTTACGATGGGCTATATGCCTCTCAATAATTCAGGAGCCTAACAATAATTATAGTTAAAAAAGTCCATTATCAGTTAACCATCCTGCTAGTCAGCACTGCTTAGCTGTATTTTGATGTACTACACAGCTGACAATGCTATGCCAGAAAAGAAAGAGGTCTTGTAGCTCAAGATGGCCATTTTTAAAAATTGTGTAAAGTCTTAGGTGAAACATTCTGTATAGCACCATCAAGACATTGTGACCGCTGTGCTGCCTTGTGTGACTGGTCGCAGCTTCATGTTTGGAAAAGCAAGTGTGGCCCGCTTGAAGCACCAAGTGAAATCATTCTCATGACACATTTCTTGCAAAGGAGTTAGCTATGTTGACAACTAAATTTAATCGCATCGTGCTTCGCAGCAATAATCCTTACATGGCAATGCTGCTGACATGGAGTGCTTGTGCACGCACACACACCGCACACCACTGTTCTCTGCATTACTAAGTTCTTTAGCTGAGATTTCCTGTGCATTACCTTCAGCATGCTGCAAATGCAACACAAGTTGGTAGAATGACTCTTTTCAAGCTTTGGAAGATATTTTCGCGAGAGTACTGAGAAGGTTAGCCAGGTTTACCTTCCAGTAAGATTAGGTTTTGCACGTTTAGATGGAGCATTGCCACTGAACAAATAAGCTGCAGAAAATTAAGTTGGGCACGCCTCGGGTGGTACTCCACATTAGTCACTGGCACCTACATGCTCCAGATACGTGTTATTCAGTTGATCAACGTCCTGTGACATAAGTGGTTTGTACTAAAACCCAGTTATCTTGTTTCTTCAGTTTGACTGCTTTATGATGTACCATCAATGTCAACTGAAACACAAACAATCAAAATACTAGTGGATGGAGAGGAAATGCAGGCATGGCCTATTAACACTTCCAAAGAGCGGTCTGTATGCCTTCAACGTGGAAATCAATCGCCCTAATATTCTGCCTCTGTGGTGAAATATTTACCAGCTTTGGAGTTGGCATTTCATTTGATGCTGATAGTACAGACCTTTCCAAAGAAAGGTCAAAGGGCACTTCCAAACTAGGCAATGGGCTGTGCAAGGCAGCTGTGAACATTTGATTGTGGAACAGGGAAAACCCAAGGTATAAATGTGCTCCATGCTCTCCGTGCAACCCATAAAACCAGCTGCTCCGCGAGTCGTAAAATGGTCTATATGCACCGAGTATTGGGAGGGATAAGAACAGCGATACCATTAGAGCGTGCCTTTAAGCACCTCCTTCACTTAGAACCAGCACAGTTCAAAGCACCTCATGATTCAGTACCTTGTCACACACAGACTGCAATGTCATAACTAAAAAAGGGTCATTGTGCATGCGGAAAACCTGATCAGGCGTGGCTGCATTCGACAATGCTGATCCATGCTAAATATACTGCTAGTACACAAACAGGGCATCTACCTGAACACAATACCATCTTCACACTCTGTTCCCATGCACTGCATGCAGCTGCAATGCGAGAAAATAATCATTATGATTGTGCCCCGCGAAGTGATTGGCCCCATCAGTGAACTTATGCTTATGTAGACAGCGTCCATGGATAGCCTTTTCTTGCTAAAAAAAAAGTAATTCTAAATGTTTCTCATATAAATTCCATTCAGGTTGCAACTCACTGTGAAGAATCAGACCACCTATACAGCCATCCTGCAGGAATGTAAAAACGTAAGAACTGAAAAAAATTAAAGGCATGACTTGGCATTGTAGGGAGCAGCAAAAAACTGGTAGGGTTTGAACGTAGTTAAGCCGAGTACACGGATATGTGAAAGCATGTGTTTAGCCTGATTGGCTAATGGATTTGTTTTGCGAGGTCGTCAGCATGTCTGGTGACATTATTAAACTCAGGTTAAGCTCTGATTGATGCTAAACTGATCTTTATGGGGGTCTTAACATCCCAAAGTGACTCAGGCTATGAGGGATGCTTGGTGAATCAACCACTTGGGACTCTTTAACCTGCACTGTCATCACACAGTACACGGGACTCTAGAATTTCACCTCCATTGAAATTCGACCGCCATGGCTGGGATCGAACCCGCATTTTCTGGTCAGCATTAAGCTGATTTGATCTGTTCGCGTTACAAATGCAAGTTGATAAAGACAGCAATATGGAAAGCACACTGTGAGATTGCACTGCAGTTCAACACGAGGTGTGTTCGGCTGCGGTGATAGCCTAGTGCTCTCAAGCTCTGGCCTTTGAAGCTGATCTGTTCGCGCCGCCACGAGTCGACTCCCAGTCGTGGATATTGATGTGACTTCGTTTTTAACTTGGAGTCGCTGTTGCTAGCCAACTGGACAAGATCCAAAGATGACACGATTCTTCGTCGGTGTTGGTGAGCGTATGGGTGCCGACAGTGTACTGTACAGTGCACTCATGACATATGGGCAATGTGTTGATTATTCTACCATTCATACATGCAGGTTGACAACGCCAATCCACACAATCGTCTTGGCATGTCGTCAGGCTCACGTCACACGACAGGCCGCATGCTGCTTCCAAGCATGCCATTTCTGACGTCACCAGAAGACGACACCCCCTTTGCGTCCCGGGCAGGCATAGGCACTTTCAGCCGGCACCGACCCTACTTTTACGTCGTGCAGGCAGCTTTCAACGAGGATGCTGAAGATGAACGCTTGGACGCCTAGAAAGACAAACATCAAGGCGGCCAGTTCGATGACCGTGGCAATTTCCTATGGAGAACACCTACCTCCCTGCAAGGCATCTTTCAGAGCGCTGCCATCCTGTGGCCTCCTTCAAGGAGTCGCCAAAGCTTCGGCTGTCTGCAGCACTTGTTTGCGCCCTATTCAGCTTTAGTTCCTCGGAGTGCCTGTGTCCTTATGCTGGGATACTGCTTTCTTATTGGCTCATCCCAACACGCAAAACAAGTTCACAAGTATGTGCAACGAATGATACTCTGTGGCTTTACATTCAATCCATTTGTGGCAATTACGCATTGTCATCCATAGAAGACAACTAATCAACCAACGTATGGACATAAAAGTGGAAGGATTGAACCTTCACCCAAATTATTTACAATTTCGTAAGGATTAGTCACTAGAAGAATGGGTTTCATGTGAGATCTCTGCAGATAACACATACGTTCTATCTCCACTGCAGCTGGAGTGTCAAATGACCACTATACAATGACAAGAATACGGCATAAACAGCTGCCTCTACTGTGCAACAAAAGCTGTCACGTGTTCCAAAATACATTCTTATTGAGCTGGCAGTCCTCATGGATATATTTGTGCCTAGTAATACACCTTGACACTATGAATTCAGTTACTTCATTATCTTTGAGGTAGGGCATTTGGAACTTAGACAGAAGGATGTACAACAATTTCGTTTAAGATGTGAATGCATTTACACATACGATTTACAACCATTTCATGAGCGAAGCATACAACTGTCAGCAGCTTCATCATATTTCTAGTCAAGAAAATGCGGAATTTTCCTTCCGTCTTGCAAGCCCTGAATCAAAGCAGAGGCTGAGAACATTTAATACACATTCGAATAATGGCTGTGTGTGCAATCCTGCCGAATTCTTCAGCCAGTGCTCATTCAACGTCGTTTTCTTTTTGTTATCGTAACTTATAACAGCCACCTGCAATGAGCTGCACAAGATATTTGCCCCAAGAAGACCTAAGTAAATCCTGTCACAGGGTCATGGTACCTTGGTACTCTTAAGCTTCTAATTACTGCAGCTGTCAGTGGACAAAATATAATATAAATGAAAAAAATGAGAAAAGGAAAACACATGCTTCTGCTTGTTTGGTTTTTCTGTAGTCATTTCACAAGCAGCAGCGCTCAGCTGTAACATTTGTGATGAGTTGCACTGCAGTTCTAATTGTGCTTTTGCGCAACATCGCCAGATAAAAGCAGTGTTCTCTGCTTACAGACTGAAGGACGGGCAACCAAACTGCTCTAACACGTTATCTAGTCGAGCAGCTACAGCCGAATTCTTTGAAGGAGGCCACCACTTCCCCTCCCCCTCTTTACATACACTCCTTCCCGTGCCATCGGAGTTTATTTATTCAGAGAAAGACTCATGCCATCGCTCCCCCATTACCTCCGCCATTCCCATCTTCCTTCAAACCTTCTATCTACCCCGCTATCACATGCATTTTGCTGCACATCAATACCGCCGTGTACATACAGAAAAGACGATCTCGCCAGAGCTATATTTGTTGCAAAAAGGAACAGTTGCCTTGGCAGTTATAAGCAGTTGGTCTTGTTGGAAAGCGTGCAACTGATCCTCATGCTCTCACTATCCCTGGCTGCATTCCCTTTCATACATTTGGAGAGTTTATGTGTGAATGCATGTTTATGGTTTGGCAAGAGGCCTTGTGTAATGCGCTATAAATATAATTCAATGTATAGGCAAACTTCACAAGAGCCATTGTCACATGACTGTTTGGCAAAAAAAATTAATAAAAAAGCAAAGGAATTATGACAACACAAAAAAATCTGCGGGCTCTCTCAATAAATGACTGCCCATCACCACAAGAACTGCAAAAACTGTGGCGTCAGAGTTGTAAGTGGACAGCCTGCCTCTGTGTTTTGCTATTTGTTGATTATTAGTGTTACTTTCATCAATATATTAAATGTGCAGAAAACATCCACGGTGAAGTACTTTCACTCCACAATTGAGCAATACCACAGAAAAAGCCGATGAAACTAGTCACGATTATAAGATCAGGTACAATTGAATTAAACTCACAACACACAGTGTGGCATATAACAAGACTTGTTTCTGAATTCTGAAATGATTTTGCGCCAGTGCTGGTCAATGTTAGCCGATTTTTTGGTATGTCTAGTAAGAATGTTGCAACCGCAGGCATCAGCATATAGTGACCATCACTAAAAAGGCATACAGAAATTGCTCCTCTATAATATGACTGTAAAGACCTTCAATCTTCTTTTGAAAGAGTGGGCAGACACCTGCAGAAACAAATTACAAGTTTGACAGTAAGGTGTTTCATTTGTTCATGCTTTAAAAACAGAATAGGTGTGATTTACATAGTATGAAGATTACAATGTGGCACATGTTGTTTCACTCAAGGTGAAAAGGTTTGGATTCATTATGTGCATCTCAAGCGATACGTTGTGCTCGCCCAATTAGGAGTTTGCAACAAAAAGTGGCATAGCAATCTACAACTTTTGACTGTAAAGTTTCGAGACTGATTTATTTTCTTCTATAGGAATGATTCCCCAAAACAAATGTTAGTGCGTGTGTGTAGCGCCATTTTTTTGGGCTAACCCGAGCTATTTATGCTAATTGCTGTGGCAGCCCCTAGATGGCACTACACGTAGAAAAATACGTTGTCACTAGTCATTTGCGCATTCTACTGTGAGTGAATGTGGAGAGATGGACGTCCACCTCGAACAGCGTGTAAACATAAAATTCTGTGTAAAGCTTGGCAAGACGGCCACACAGACGTACGAGCTCCTTCGTGACACTTACGGCAACGAGACATTACCGTGCGCACAAGAGGTTCGTTTCGGGGAGAATGTCAGTGAAAGACGACACAAGGCAGGGGCGCCTTTCAACCTCATGCAATGAAAACAACGCAGCTCAGATCAGGGAAATCGTACAGCAAGACCGCACCATTACGTCCGCATGCTATCAGATGCTCTCGATATTAGTAAGACAACATGCCACCAAATTTTGCATAAGAACTTGGGGAAACAAAAGCTGCATGCCAGACTTGTGCCGCACTCTCTCACATAGGACCAGAAGGACACACGGGCATCAATGATCGCTGATTTGCCCTTCGAGGCAGAGAAGGATGCTGCATTTGTTGGCTGCATCATTGCTGAACATGGTGTTTTCAATACGATCCTCAAACAAAGAGGCAGAGCGCCAAATGGCGTCTGCCTCTCTGGCGTTGAGAAAGGTGCGGCGACAGAAGACCAAAACAAAAATTGATATGGGTGGTTTTTTTCGATGCCAGAGGTGTCATATACCACGAATTCGTCCCAAAAGGGCAGACAATCAGGAGTTTTATATCCGTGTGCTCCAACACATGCGTGATGCACTGCAACGTCGTCGCCCTGACTTATGGGCATCTGGACAATGGAGCCTTCTCCACGATAACGCAAGGCCGTACGCTGCTCTCAGAGTGACAAAATTTCTTGTCAAGCACAGCATTACTCTACTTCCCCATCCGCCATACTCACCTGACCTCTCCCCACGCGATTTTTTCCTGTTTCCTCGTGTGAAGAGAGCCCTAAAAGGTCGCTGGATGGGGAGCGTGGAGACCATTCACGACACCACGACAAAGGATCTGAGAGCCCTGCCAAAAGAAGCGTTTTCCAACTGTTTCCAAGACCTCAAGAAGCGTTGGAAGCTGTGTATAGACTGCGAGGGAGACTATTTCGAAGGGCTGCTGCACAAATGATTTTAGTGTTAAACATTTTTTTAATGGACTGTCTCGGAACTTTACAGACAAAGGTTGTAGTAATGATTGCGATTTCTGCCTAATGACAACTGCAGTATTACTTAAGACCTTTTCTAGGCTGCAATGTTAGTTACAAAAAACATGGCATGCACTAATTGATATCTCCACTGAAATTTTAACCGAGGATCCGCCAGACATTTATCGTATTATTTTAGTTACCCTTAATTCTGAGCATATCACAAATGGTAGCATGTAAAAATGTATACTTTTCCTTAAAGCTCACAGATAAATAAAAATTCTTAACACAGTTGAGGGAGCGAACTTTTTTTAAACATATCAAAGCAAGGTGAAAGCACCAGCTACTAGACATGTACAGACCTGATAGAAGATCACTTACTGCAAACTCTAATACAAAATAGCTTAACATTTCCATGGTTATACGGTTATAGTGGCAGGTGATGGAAGCCGAATTTCGTTGTTTATTGTACATGCCCAAGTATGTGTGTGCAGTTTCATCACTGAAATGCACAAAATTTATATTTTGCTAGTTTTAATTATGCAGTAATCGTAACACTTTCAACAAATCTTTCAGTTTGTTTATATATCTGCAATGTAGGGACCACTAGTGACGAACTAGCAAAAAGTAATAAAGTTTATTCGATGCCACTGCTGTTTACACATTATAGGTTGAATTACTTTGCAAAAGATTTTTCTGTGTTCCAGCGAAAAAGCCAGTCACAAAACAAAAAACAAATCCTGAGGAATTTAGAAGACATAATTAAAAGCAAAATATAAAGCTGTCAAGTTCAATCAACTCGCCACTTCTGGAATGTAGATGATGTGTTGTCTTTACGAACAATGGCGACTACTTAAAAACAGTTCAACTTCAGGTTTAAAGCTATTCACTTGCAACATGCTACCTTATGGTGCTGCTTGGGTGCTCCAAAGAGTAAACTACTCCAACACGTACTATTACAAAATGGAATGCACAGCAAGAAATGTTGAAAGTAAACGTGCGATCGCAAGGCCGTATGCCAATTTTCCCATCCACTGCCTCCTGCTGTAGAAGAAAAAAAACCTACCAGATATGCCAGATTGTTTTTCGATGTGCACACTATGTATAAAGTGATTCTGTTGTAAAATAAAACATCTTCTTGTTTCGCATCTGCTTATGTTTCTCCTCTGGCATTCTTTCTGCATGCAGCAAGCAGACATACTACACCAAGGAGACAAGGGACATACTAAACTCCAAAGCAAAAGATGGCTTATGAGGGACGCCATAGAGGAGGGCTCTGGATTAATTTAGACCGCCACGGGTTCTTTGGGGTACATTGACACTGCACAGCACACAGACATCTTTGTATTTTGCCACCATCAAAATGAAGCCACCGCAGCCTGGATTCGAACCAGCACCCTCGGGATCAACAGCTGAACGACGAAGCGATGGAGCCACCGTGACAGGTGAATAAGGCCTAATGAGGATCACTGATCCTTGGGACAAAAAAATGACCCAAAAATCGATTTTCTACAGCTGGCATTTTTGGAATGTACCCCTATTATAGAAGAAGAGCGATTTGGGTGAGTTGGTACTGGTACATTATGAAATAACAGCACGAACAAGGATGGGGACGAAACTAAAGACGACACAAGCACTACACCCATTAGTCTGAAATCTAAGGTTCGACGAAATCTCATCTGGTCGGGTGAATACATTGGCGAAAATAACGAAGCGCCGACCAAAAGGTGTTGTCAAGATGGAAGGACGTTTCGACTTCCACACGGAAGTCTTGTTCACTGATGGAAAAATACCGCACACAAAAATTAAGTACGTTGTGCTAATCGTCGCAGGCATCTAGCGTACGAGGGCGGTAGATTGCCGATGTTACGGTTGAGCGTGTGATCTGTTGTCTGGATAAACAAAGACTCCAGATATTGGCGTGACATCCAGTTTTTCTCACGGCCGATAATTGCCGCTTCTTCCCAAGCGATATCATGCTTCGTGTTTTCAACGTGTTCAGCCAGTGCGTTGGAACAAGCCTTCTTTTTCTTGACATCATTCTTGTGCTCATTCAGCCGTCTTTCAAAGTTTCCGCTTCCACCTATGTAGGAGTGACCGCAGTCTGAGCAGGGGATTTTATAAATTACTCCGGGAAACTTTTCCTTTTTTAGCTTGTCCTTTACGGACACCAACTCGTGACGAAGCTTGCATGCAGGCACGTGAGCTATATGCACATCGTAGGTGCGAAAAACGCGGGCCAATGACTCGCTCACGCCTGGCACATAGGGTATTGCAGCTCGGGCACGGCAAGGTGGGCGAACGGGTTGAGCTGGTCTCGTTGTCTGCTGTATTACAGCGTTCACGAAGTGCTGTGGGTAGCCACAATTGTTGAGCTCGCGTCGCACTTGGCGTATGTCAGAGACTTTTTCTTCGGGTTTCGAGCATATTCTTTCCGCACGACGGACGAGGGTAGGAACGACGGAGCGCTTATGGCACGTAGGATGGACTGAATTAAAGTGAAGGTATTGGCCTGTGTGCGTGTCCTTTCTGTACACCTTGAATGATAGGCGGTCATCACGTCGCTCCACCATGACGTCCAGAAAAGGAAGACGGCCAGAAATCTCCTCCTCGACGGTAAACTGGATGGAATCTTCCATGCTGTTCAAATGGTTCGTGAAAGCAGCCAAGGCATTCTTTCTGATTATGCAAAAGCAGTCATCAATGTACCACAGGAAGACCTTCGGGCGCGGCTCGAACGAAGCCAAAGCGCGGCTTTCCAGTGCTTCCATTGTGAGGTTTGCGGTTGTGAACGAGATGCTCCCATGGCAGTGCCATGAACCTGCTTGTAGACAGTGCCCCGAAATATGAAGTACGTGTTCTTCAAGCAAAACTGCAGAAGCTTCAACAGGTCCGATGGATCGATGGGTGTCCTAGCACTCAGTCCGTCGTCGTCCCGAAGCGCTGAACGGCATACCTCCACCGCCAGATCCACAGGGACGCTGGTAAACAGTGATCTGACGTCAAATGACACCATTATCTCGTCGCTGTCAATCGTGATTTCGCGTATTTTTTCAGTAAAATCAAAGGAGTTGCGTACGAAAGTCGGTCTCTTGCCAACGAGTGGCGAAAAAACTTTGTGCAAGTAGCCTGAAAGCCGGTACAAGGGAGAGCGGGTAAAATCCACTATTGGTCGCAATGGAACGCCTGGCTTGTGGATCTTTGGGAGGCCATATAAAGCAGGGGCAGATCCATTGTGGCAGAGGAGCATGAAGTATAACGACCTGTGCTGTGGTGGAACAAACTGGAAGACGTCTGTCAAAAGCCTTCGCAACTCTCGCTCTACCTTGAGTGTAGGGTCCCGCTTGAGTCGCATGTACGTGCCATCATCCCCCAGAAGCTTCGTCATTTTCTCAACGTAGTCGCTGTGGTTTAGGATGACGGTGGCGTTGCCCTTGTCAGCAGGTAGGATTACGATATCCGTATTGCTCCGCAGGCTCCTGACTGCATCACGCTCCTGAGCAAGGAGTGGGGTGGGGTGCCGATGTGGCAGCTTGGTGAGTATGCTGATCGCATGGGTACGAGCTTCTTCTTGGCGATTGTTTTCCACACGTCCCACAGCCTGTTCCACGGCACAGATGATTTTTCTTGCGTCCGGAGCCGCTCTCGTATTGAAGTTCAAACCAAGCTCCAGAACGGCGAGCTCTGTTCGAGTAGGCCTATACGAAGACAAATTGTGGACGGTGGGGGTAGGTCTGTTGGCCGGACTCCCTTTACGGCCAGGTAGCAGTCTGATTAGCTTCTCTTTGTGTGTGCGCTCACGCTGACCGGACTGTAGACTAGCTACGAAGTTCGCGTGCAACTGGATGCTGACGAACTCGTTCGGACACTGGTGTTCAAGGCGGCGACGGGCACAAAAGGCTTGGTTCTGAAGGTGCCTTATTGAGTCCTTGCACTCCAGGATTCTGGCTTGAAGCAACTGTCGTTCTGCTCTTGACACCACGCTATGACCGAAGGGCGTATCGACCGGTCGTAGCAAGCGGAGGGACCGCGGGGTTAGGTTCCTGGCTTTGCATATGAGGTTGAATTCTAGATGAGCCTTGAACGCAGAAAGCCAGACGGTTAGCGAAACGAACTGGCGCACTTGAGTGATGAAATTCTGGCCATACGACCGTCGTGGCATGATGAAATCTATGGTTCGACGAAATCTCGTCTGGTCGGGTGAATACATTGGCGAAAATAACGAAGCGCCGACCAAAAGGTGTTGTCAAGATGGAAGGACGTTTCGACTTCCACACGGAAGTCTTGTTCACTGATGGAAAAATTCCACACACAAAGCTTAAGTACGTTGTGCTAATCGTCGCAGGCATCTAGCGTACGAGGGCGGTAGAACATCGGTTGAGCGTCTGATCTGTTGTCTGGATAAACAAAGACTCCAGATATTGGCGTGACATCCAGTTTTTCTCATGGCCGATAATTGCCGCTTCTTCCCAAGCGATATCATGCTTCGTGTTTTCAACGTGTTCAGCCAGTGCGTTGGAACAAGCCTTCTTTTTCTTGACATCATTCTTGTGCTCATTCAGCCGTCTTTCAAAGTTTCCGCTTTCACCTATGTAGGAGTGACCGCAGTCTGAGCAGGGGATTTTATAAATTACTCCGGGAAACTTTTCCTTTTTTAGCTTGTCCTTTACGGACACCAACTCGTGACGAAGCTTGCATGCAGGCACGTGAGCTATATGCACATCGTAGGTGCGAAAAACGCGGGCCAATGACTCGCTCACGCCTGGCACATAGGGTATTGCAGCTCGGGCACGGCAAGGTGGGCGAACGGGTTGAGCTGGTCTCGTTGTCTGCTGTATTACAGCGTTCACGAAGTGCTGTGGGTAGCCACAATTGTTGAGCTCGCGTCGCACTTGGCGTATGTCAGAGACTTTTTCTTCGGGTTTCGAGCATATTCTTTCCGCACGACGGACGAGGGTAGGAACGACGGAGCGCTTATGGCACGTAGGATGGACTGAATTAAAGTGAAGGTATTGGCCTGTGTGCGTGTCCTTTCTGTACACCTTGAACGATAGGCGGTCATCACGTCGCTCCACCATGACGTCCAGAAAAGGAAGACGGCCAGAAATCTCCTCCTCGACGGTAAACTGGATGGAATCTTCCATGCTGTTCAAATGGTTCGTGAAAGCAGCCAAGGCATTCTTTTTGATTATGCAAAAGCAGTCATCAATGTACCACAGGAAGACCTTCGGGCGCGGCTCGAACGAAGCCAAAGCGTGGCTTTCCAGTGCTTCCATTGTGAGGTTTGCGGTTGTGAACGAGATGCTCCCATGGCAGTGCCATGAACCTGCTTGTAGACAGTGCCCCGAAATATGAAGTACGTGTTCTTCAAGCAAAACTGCAGAAGCTTCAACAGGTCCGATGGATCGATGGGTGTCCTAGCACTCAGTCCGTCGTCGTCCCGAAGCGCTGAACAGCATACCTCCATCGTCAGATCCACGGGGACGCTGGTAAACAGTGATCTGACGTCAAATGACACCATTATCTCGTCGCTGTCAATCGTGATTTTGCGTATTTTTTCAGTAAAATCAAAGGAGTTGCGTACGAAAGTCGGCTAATTAAGCGGAAAAATATCAGAACAAATGATTTAACGAGGCTTTACCTTTTAAAGAATATTGTTTGCAATGCTCGCCTCGGCGGCCTTGTCGTGACGGTTTCCACTGCCCAATAACAGATGGCGCCACTGCCGGTTCTCAGCGAAAAAGCGTCGTCTGCGGGTTTTGGCTCGCCGATCTCTCGTAGACGCTTACGTTTTCGCATCATGTGCGCCTGAACTAAGTAAGTACCATTGTCAAACTTGCTACGATACATAAGTTACCATAATACGCAAGCTCTGTGTGCAGTTTCACCGCAAACGAGCCAGCGGTTGAGGCGGGGAAATTTTTGAAAGTGTCAGCGATAAAAACGCACAATACTGTATAGTCAGAGCTATGCCATCAACAACTGAAATAGTAAAGACCACGATATAGTAAAAATTTTTGCTTGTCTGAGCTACTTTAAATACAGAGGGATTCATAGTTACACCAGCAAGGCTATTATTTAGGGCTATTTATTAGCGGGCAAAGTCTGGCATTACCAGATCTGACCACCCTGAACAGATTTCTTAAACATAGGGTTAAACATGAATTCTACCTGAAATTTCGCCAGCTGCAGAACACGAATTTTCAGTAGCGGTGTGAGAACGTTTTAATTTAATATCAAATCTAATATCTGTTTAATATAAAAAAAACTCCATAAGACGAGGTGATGCAAGATGAATAAAAAAATGAAATCAATTAGCTGACACGTAACTGCCAACTAAAGATAACATGACGGGTAGTAAAACCTCATTAACCCTGAGTTAAGAGACCAGAAGAAATGCCTCTTAAAGTCGAAATACCTGTGCGCCCCACTCACAAAAAGAAACAGCCGAAAATGCGATGATGCCTACTGAGGAGACTGCATAGAACAAACACACAGCACAAATAGCGAACAGCCTGTGATGAGTGCGCAGTTTCAGCAAGCTGGAAGAAAAATGTGGGCACAATCGAGGGCAACGTACACTGATGCCAGAATGGCAAGTATGCTTCTAAAATGAAAAATGAGATGTCCAGCGAAGCATTAGCTGGTATCTGAAAACGACATGCAGAGTGGTCCGAACGGCTGGCGAATGTGCGGCTGATAACAGCTGTCGCCACGGGCTAGCGGCGAAGCTCAGAAACCGAAATATGCGGCCAGGCTATTTATTGCATAGCTAACAGGGGCCTCCTATTGCCATCACGCCTTGTGTTATGCGCACGTCACAGTTGCAAGAGCTACACTACGCAACACGCAATAAGCAAGTTTTTTGCAGAGTTGCTTGCCCTGTTGGTAACACCTTGACTCTGCCTCCTCTTCGGGAGTCCCATTCGAGAATCTGCAAGTGGACTGCCTATTTTTCTGATGTCGCACTTTGTACCTACGTAACTACAACTTCAGTAATGCCTTACAACCATAGAGGTAACGCAATAAACAATAAATGAAACAAATCACAGTCAAAATTTTTAATCAAATAAACAGTGCTCAAGTAACTCCGCAATCGTCAAAGCAAATCATTTGATGCACCCAGTTTAGCTTAAAGGGACACTGAGGAGAAATTGAAGTTGGCTTGTATCGATAGAATACCAGCTCCTGATCACAAAAACGCCGCTCTTACTGAAAACAAAGCTCCTGTAAGGTAGAAAATAGCAAGAACCAAAATACAGGTATCGCCACCACAGGCCAATCTCGCGAGTACAAGCGTGGTGATGCCATAGGACAAGAGACGCCACCTTGGAGGAATTTTCCTTCCTACATGGGTCGCGAATCTCTGAGGCTGACAAAGATAGGTTGCGCAGTTCAATATTAAAGGAAGTTTTGTTTTATAACCGATAGTGCACTTTTATAACACAAGGAAGGCAGACAAAAGAAAACCTGAATGTTGGAAGCAAACAAAACCGATGCTTGGCGACGCCACAGGTGGCCAGGAGAGTTTCAATTTGTTATGGCGCTTCGCGTCTGTGAGCTTTGCGTGCCCCGTGGTTTTGTTTTTGACGCGCTTCGATTTACAAGTGCCGAACAGCAGAGGAACTCCAAGTGCCGCTTCAAGTGCTAGTTAACCTTTGAAGGAGCCTGTTAAGGCTTGTCAGATGATCGTCACGGTCGATGAAAAGCTATGATGGCACGATGGTCGGTGATCGTACAAGGCAGCACTTCTGTATTCGCACGCTTGCCCGGCGAAACATTCCCGCTGTGCCAGTCAACTCAAACTACTTAACGGAAATCGTTTATTACTGACGGGAGACAAGGTACAAGGCAGTCCAGAAAAATTGTTGATGGCCTAGCTCTGTTAAGCCAGGATATACCTAGCAAAAGCGAGATTTCTGCATCAGAAGAGTGCATTCACTAGATGCGCCTTTATTGACGGCTGTAACTTGAGCCGTCGTAGCGGAGCTGTAAGGTTTCCGCCTCAAACGCCGAAGGCCCTGGTTCGATTCCGAACCTCGGCACCGGACTTCTGTTCTTTTATTTAGTGAGTGGGCGGGGGGTTTCAGTGGCTCCCATGGATGCCGGCGCTGAATACGTTGGTTAGTGGTTAAGTGCAGGCTCTGTAAAGGCAGCGTTTATGCTGCAGCAAGGCGCGCGCGCACGCCCTGCATGGCGAAGTCACGTCGGTCAAAGCGAGACCCTCTATACTCCAACTGCGCTTAACCGACGACACGTTCGGCGGCTTCGGCGCACTCTGACCGCATTGGCAGAGAGATTGGAGCATGTATCTATTTCGCGCCAAGTGCGCCAGTCGCCGCCGGCCCGGCCAGACTGATTTGGCTCAGCGGCGAGGTGCGCATTATATTCAATAGCTGCGGCAGTTCGGCGGAGCTGTTCTTTTCAAGCTCGGCTATTTTAATCCATTCACAGTACATATCTGAAGGTACATGCAAGTTGGCAAGAAAGCCAGATCCAGTGGACCCGTTGGATCAAGCGGAAGCCGTTGAAGCGTCGTGCGCCGGCTTTGGTTTCAAGCCGCCGACTTTAAACGCGACCGCCCTCGAGCACCCATTTGTTTTCTGTGGCAAAAAATAAATAAATAACTTGGCCCATGCAATCGTGGGAGACCTCGACGCTGCCTGCTGCGCCGTGCAACCGCTCCGTTCAAGGAATCACAATCTGTTGGCCCCAAAGCACCGGCCAGCATCCGATGGGCGCAACGAACCCCTCGCGACTCCCTGCACTGGGGTTATGATATTTAGTTTGCAACGGCTGCTCTCTGAGGAAGGGGGAAACCACCCGCCGGCGCCTAACCTAACCGTGCTCCCTCAAAAGCATCGCACGCTCTGTGGGGCTGAGGTCGCTGAAATGCAGGCCAGAGTTTTTGCGAGAACTACGTCGTCGGGTTCGGGAACGGGATCCATCGTAACGCTGGCAAGACACCGGTGCAAACGTAAACGAAGCGATGGTGGCGACCCCCGATAGATGCCTTCAACGTGCGGCGGCGGTAGCTTTCATTTCGACAGCTGCTAGACCGCACCGATAGCCGCCAGAAATCACGGAGTCTCCGTTTACGTCACGTTTCACGTCACTCCATTCTGTGTCGTCATAAGAGTTCTCGAGTTTGAGTCGGAGCGGCGGGAAAAAATTTTTCAACTTCGAATCCAAATTTCTTTTAAATAAATGCATCTTTCTCTCCCGGACAAGCGTCAACAAAGCCATGAAATGCCGAACTATCAGATATTGCTAACAAAAAAATTTTGATAGGGTTCTCCTCAGTGTCCCTTTTACAGTGACACACCACCAGACTTAGGCCATACATTCAGTGCTGCTTTCCCGTTATGAAACAAATTTCCTATTAGCGATCGGCTTGAAAAAAACCATGTTCTAGCATACCGACCGCAGCTTCACTTTTGCCACAGAAATTCATCATCATTTTAAGTAGCAATGGTGCACAAGTACAAAAGCCATCCTCAGTTGTTTCTTTAACTATTCAGAATGATTCCTCCCACTCGTCAATGTTCAGGTTCAGTTTCATGTGGTACATAGAGTTCATGTCCCAAGGCAGCATATGCCTACAATATATGAGGTACTGGACGGCTTCTGACGCAAGCGCATGTGTCCAGGAATACTTGTCTTAGTTACGTGTAACTTTGCCATTCAGGACTTTGTTCACTTCAGAAATTTTCCATAGTATGTTTTCTAAAGATATTCTGTGATGGCACTTCACCAACAGAAGTTTTGGAGCCTCAGTAGTCTTGAGACTAGAGTTTTTTTTTTTTTCTCCCAAGCCCGGTGTCATGCATGATAACAGCAGCGAGCGTCTAAAAATAATTAGCTCACAAGATTTGCAGATTGGTGTGACAATTCACAGCGGACCATTTCTGAAAGATTGACTGTTTCGGAGAGTTCTGTGCAGTCACCGTCCAGGCATGCAACAACGCAGTCCACCTGTGAGCACTGCCGTCCTCGCTCAACATTGTAACTGGCGCGACAGAACCGTGCATTTAGTCATTCCCAAAATGAACGAGGTTTGAAGATGACCGCCCAGATCACAGGATGCATGTGCGCAACATCGGCGGTTTCAACTACGCTTATCTTCAGCAGCACAGACGGTATTGCAGGCCACACACTGCATTGTTCCTTTTATCTGACGCGAGAATGCAGACGGTTCCGGGTGACAACGATGCCCTTGGAGTCAAGCCGCCTGCCTGTCACTTTCTTGCAGCACATCCCGACAATAGCAAGGAAAACGGCCAAAGTGCACTGAAATATACTAAATCAAGAGGAAATTTAACATGGTGCCTCCCGCACCATAGAAACAGTGCTTAATACAGGCTGTCCTGTTCGAAAAAACAAATTTTCGGACTTCACTTGTTTAAGAAAGCCGGTCAGAATCATGGAACAGCCTTGTATAAAAGCTAGCAGTTCGTCATAGAAGTATGGAAAAGTCAAACTTTTCAAAGTGCAAAAAGTTTCTGGCGGCCGCAGTAGCCATGGTCATACTTGCTTCAGCTGATTACCAGCACCTGCTAGCGATTACAGTAAAATTATGATCCGCCTTTATATTATCCAGCAAGTTTTAGTGCGAAGGCATTGCTTCCCTAGCAATCCTGAAAAAGCCGATGGGTTTCTGAAGCCTCAACTTTTGACCCTTGCCCTTTGAGATGAAATGACTTGGATACGGTGTGGCTAGAGGAGCGTCACGTGGTACAAAAATTTAAAAGAAATTGTCTTGGAGGACAATGTAAGGCAATGTCTAGGCAAGAGTGAAGCGAATTTGAAGGACAACCTAAGGCAACATTTATGCAAAAGTCAAGCTAATTCGAAGCCAAGTGCTTTCACACGTCATACTCTGTTTAAGGACGTTAAAACTCATTTTTTCTTTTTCCAAAGAAAGTAACTCTGAATACAAAGCTGGGGACAATTTTCGGGAAAACTAGATCATGTTCGTACAATCTGGCGGTTCAGTTGAAATCCGGGAGGCTCCCTGGCAATTCGGCAGAGTTGGTAGGTACGATAATACACAGCAGTCACTCCGCTGCCACCGGGCTTTAGGACAACGAAGATTAAATGTGCAATAGAGCTGACAAGGAAGCCTAAGTTCACTGGCATGTTTATTTCAAATTAAGAACAAAGGAAACACCTAGCATAATGTCTGTTAAGTCAAACAACAGAACAGGTGGTCCCTAAACATGGTACCCAATTATGCTCCGCTTGCCGATGCACTCGCCTACGAAGAACCAGAAGACCACCTCCATGCCGACCAATGTGTTGACCGTGGCCTCCTTGACTGTGAGGTTCTTCCATGCACCGGACTTCGCCGAGCTAATGAGTTGACCAAAGCCACGGAACACTTCCGGGAACTCGCGTGGGGATGGGGGCACCATCTCGACGCGGGCGTACTTCATGAAGGTCTGGAACCTTGGTGTGCCATGCTTAATGATGGCGGCAGACAGGTTCGCCACGGCTTTAGACATGGCTGCGGACTGGGCTCCGGCTTACTCTTTGCCTGAAAGAGCAAGTATGTGTGAGAAGACATGGCAGTTATGGGCTCTAATTAACCAGGAAAAGACGGTACACAAGACCCAAGGGAAGCACAGGAAAATATTGTTTTTAGAGCCCGCCACAGTGCGGCACTGGTGAGCATTCTTTAAGGATAGGCTATCTCTTTGCTCTTGTCATTCTTGCTCTTGTCCTTAGGCAATATGACAAGAGCAAAGAGCCGCAACCGCAGCTACGTTGGTACAGCAATGCATCATGCATGCGAGGGTTGTTGGTTCAGCTCTCACCAGCTGCATGATATCTTTTACTTCTGTTGCCACATTGTTTCGCATCAAATATAATTGTGTGATTACTTCTCATTACGAAAACATGAAACCATAACAATATTTTATTAGATTTCAAAGACAGTTGGCTCCATTGGTAGATTTCTTAATAAACTCTTGATCACTTCTACTCTTGTGTGCTAGAATTGAAGACAAACTTGTGTGGCTATGCAGAGTAATGAAATACTACTTGAATTAACTTAAGAGCACATGAAGGAAATGTCTGCTTATGCAGAAAAAATAACAAAAAAAACGAATAAGTCTGGTACACGCATCGAGGTGGGCAGCTCCAATAGTACCATTGTTCAAGGGTGACGGTATGGTCAGAATTTGTAGAGACATTCATAAGAAATGAGCAAGGGGGAATTATGAGCTGGATGGCAATGCATTTGACAGAGCGGCTTGGAGCAGAAACCCAGGACGAGGGAGGAAAGACGGGATATCTCCAACTGCTAACTGAAAGGGCCACAGAAAGGGGTGTTTGATCATGGCTTTAAACTGCTTGCACTATGTAGAGTACAGACCACCGAGCGTCTATGTAGAGTACAGACCAAAGAGACCTCAAAACCGAGTGGGAAATTTACAATACAATTTTAAAAATTCCCACTTCCGCACCTTGCAGCGATGCGTGGTGCCGGGCTTTGGTGCGAAAACCTGGCATACAACGTCACGTCGTGCAATTGACGTCAGCAGCCGGGGGTTATCATTGGTTCACAGCACCAAATTATTTGAGACGTCATGCGCCACCGCGGCCGAGGCCACTACGCGCGCGCCGCAGCTGGCGGATGAAGGGGAGGGGCCGAGTGGGCGAGGCCGGCAGAGGAGCGCCACCGTTTTGGCATGCGAGAGTAGAGGGAAAGGCGCGAAGACGCGGAAGTTCAAATTTTTTCTGCACATAACTCAGCTTCCACAAAACGCATTAAAAAACTTCTTGCTGGAGGATAATTATGAAGCGGCAATTTTATAGACAGCCCCTTTCTGGAGCCCTTGAAGTTTTATTTTAGCCACTTACTCGAGAAACAAGTTTATGTTTGTAAGTATAAGTGTTGTGCCAACTTTTTCATCTCGGGCAAAGATGCAATGCCAGTGTTTGGCATTGGCCACTCATGGCCTACCAGATACCATGGTCAGAGACAACAGTCCAGTTTTTTTAGTGCAGAGTAGGAGTTACCATTTAAGAATGGCATCCAACCAATTGCTGCCCCTCCACACCATCCAGTGTCTAAAAGCTCCAAAATTACACAAAATGTACTAGCTGGTAAGCCCTCTAAGCAATTTTATGAAACACTGGCAAGGTGACAGATTCACACACCAGCCCATTTGCAGCACCACAGAAACCAAGCTACGTGCCTAGCAGCCAAGAGAAAAGAGGCTCACACTTAATGAAATTATTGAGTTTCCAAAGAGTCGGTTGCAGACACTCAGATCTGCACAATGGCGAATGAAGTGAATGTAAGCAAGGTGATCAAATAAATCTCACAGTAAAACTGCGATGGCTGTAAATGCGTAATCACAGCGCAACTTTTTTTAACATTAACATACATTAACTGCTCTGATATTTCGAGATTCTTGACGCCCGAACCTTGGCACTGAACAGCTGAGACTTAAAGGCAATGACGTTTCACTTCCATGTCAGCAGCAAGAATGACGGAGTCTTAGTGGCGCCAGTGCAGCACTTCAGCACAAGTGGCTTCCACCCAGGATCTTGGCAGAGCAGATGCTTTAGTTTATTTTATGTTCTGTAAAAATTAGCTGCACAGCAAGTGTAAATTGCCAAGTGCCAGAGTTGTCCCATTAAGGTCTTTTCCTCTGCTTTCTAACTGGGGTTGAACTTCTACACCTTAATCAAACATCAGGCGGTTGTGTGCATTTCACAGTGATCGTGGTGTTCGTTGTTGAGCAGTCGGAGAGTATTATTACCAAAGTGGATGAGCCACTAAGCGTGCGAGTACCCCAGTAATTATCAAAAAGAAAGATGGCCGTTTGAGGGTTTGTGTGAAAGCTGAACCACGCCCAGAAGAGAACCCTGGCCCACACTATGAATTTCCACACTGAGAAATTTAAGATTACACAGCAGCCACTCTGTTCAGTAGATCACAAGCAAACTGTCCGTTAGAGTGTGAAAGCACTGAAGCCTGCTGCATGCAGCAAGTGTTGTTGCTTTTTTGGTTTCAATACAGTTTTCTGGGAAGGAGAGATGACAGAGCTTACAAGTCAGGCCGCCAGGAGGCCTGCCATCCAAGCTAGGCAGCCAGCAACTTTGGAAGCAAGCATATAAAAGAGCTTCCAAGAATAAAAGTACTTATGTTTGAAACGTCTGATGCACCAGGATCTCGAACATAAGTGGCACTACACCTAGTGATAGTGGCTGCTGCTTTTTGTGCCGTTCTCTGATGTCTTTTAAGATGTAGTAAGTAGATAAACCCTTGCGCAGTTCCTAGGTTATGTTGTGGCAAGCATAGGTAATTGGTTTAAATTTGAGAAATTACGCGCAAGCTGTTTTTTCTTACGTTGGCTTGCTGTCACGCACTTGGTTTCACCTTTTCAAACCTGGCGAGTGGTTAAACTACGCTCAGTTTGCAAGGTTAGGTTGCGGCTAGCACAGGTAATTAGTTTGAAATTGAGTACTGCTGGGAGCGTTTTTCTCCCAGCTTGTAGTTCAGCGCTGGGACAGTACTGGTCAAGAAAAAGCCTACACAGGGCCATGTGTACGTAATCTTTTTTTCCAATGTGTTCCTAGCACAGTTCTACAAGCTAACACGCTCAAGAACGCCGGCGAGATATGCCCACGCCGGGTGCCCTTCGTTTGAAAAACTCCGCGAAAATTTTACGCTTCGCGAGTGTGTATGAGCAAGCTATAAACGCAGTAACCAATTCAGCACCTGCGCGGTAAGGCGCACAGAACGGCTTACAAAGTAAGATTTTGTTCGCAAATGCGCTAACACGAAATCTGCGACCTACAAGACAGTCGGTGTGCCGACGAGTCAAAGAAGCGTTATGGGCGGTACATTGAAGCATTCCCCGTTGAGCAGTAATGTGTCTGCGGCAAAGCACCTTCTGAGCGTAAAACCATCAAAACGATCTCATAATTCGCCGATATAAAGCGATAAACTCACCGTAAAACTTCGGAAACCAACCACGTCCTCTACGCAAGGGCAGCAGAGGCCGGTGCGCTGTTAGGCGTGATTGCAAGCATTGACATAATTGTCTATTGTGGCGCTAGAAACAGTAAATTTAAAAATTACACAAAAAAATTCATATAATAATAAAACTTCAAACATAACTGCTTTTTGCTTTAATACTTATATTCAATTGTAATTGTTGTTTAAATATTTAATGTACACGAAGTTTACAATTCCACTATCATCATTTTTTCTTCTGCGCGCCATTAACCGCGCGAACAAATGTTGGATGTTCAACTGAGGTAAGTGTAAATGATTAGAAAGCCTGAATTACTTGGTCACGGTTGAAGTCACTTCAGTACTTACAAAATACGCAATATTTACTGAAAGGCGACCGTTTGCAGTAAGCTACAAGGGCGAATATTGATTGGGGAGTCGACAACAAGCGGCTGTGATGTGTATGTCTTTGTCTTGCCGCAGCTTGCGATGGGCGGAAAGGCACTAGCTGTAGTTCGCTGCGAAATATGTCCTATTCAATGAATTCTCAGTGCTTCAGTGTGTAAAGTCATCTCACGTGGCGTAGTTTCGGACGCTGTGAACGGTAGGAAATATCTGATAAGCGGCTGCTGGCCGCAGTTGTCACACAGACAGTAACAATGGGCTTGTCGTTTCGGTTTGCGTGTTATTCGAGGCTAAAAAACGCTTTTGCAGGTTATAATTAGTTCTTGGTATTAAAAAAGAATGAAGTGCGAGAAATGCGGACTAAAAACTAAAACCAGTGCAGACTTTTTGAGGGACACGACTTTTTGCACATGTCATTTATGCATTCCCGACCTTCTACAACTATCTGGCCATACAAGCCTCAGTAGAAACCTGGTAGAAAGCCACTTTGTGTACCTTAGCTTGCAGTATTGCTCTTAAAGCGAGAAATTTCTTCATTGTAAATTTCATGTTCTCGACGATATGTTCTTTTAACGGCTTTCAGAAACAACTTAACACTTGTCGCACAACTAGCAGATGTCAAGGAGTGGGCATTCCGAGCACTCTCAATATCCCAATGGCAGCTGACAAAGGGTTGCTGTTAGGTTAAACGTAAGGCTAAAATACAACTTTACACATTAAGCAGCGCGAAAAATGAGGATGATGAAGAAACGTGGAGATGACAGGACAAGTGCTGGCAATGTCCTTAGTACCTTTTGTGATTCTTCATACATGGAACCAAGGCGGTTCAAGAATTCCGAACATGGTCTTGATTTCACCGGGCACAATCTTCCATCTGAGGCAGTATGACGGGACTCGACTTGCATGTGGTGACGGTGATAAGGTTAATGCATATAATGCCCACATCTTGGCAGCTTGTTGCGAAAGGAAGAAGCCCATGGCCCTAAGGTCTTGGGACCATGGCATGAAAAATCGCAAAGCTACTGAAGTCGTCAGTGCTTGTCTTGTTATCTCTGTATTCTTTGTCGGCCTCTTTTTTCGTGCTGCTTAATGTGTCTAGATGAATAACCGACCAGCCCTCACCAAAGTATCAATTATTGAAAATGCATACATAGAACCTTACTATCTGTGTAGGCTTGGAGATCAGTACATCTCAGTTACGATAATCTAAAGAGTTCTGCTAAGTGTTCTTGCGCATGGAGTAGTGCGGCTAAGCTGGTGTCATACAGTAGACGTATGTGGTAATAGTTCATTGAAGGGCAACTGCATAGGTTTTAGAAATGGAAAAGCTTAAAGGGGTCAAATGTGTGCAACCTGAAGGTAAAGCATGTGAAGTCCTTCAGGACTAGCATTTGAAATGATGACGTAATTGCGGACTAAATTCGCGATGGCCTTCAAGCTTCTCTGCAGCGCACAGCACCAAGTGGGAAGCGCATCATGAAGTCATCGAATGTACCGTGACGTCACACCAAGCTTCTCCGCACTCTTCTGGAGCTGTGAGAAGAAGCCTAAAATTTAATCGTCGATTGCGTTAATATTTTAAACGATAGCGCAAAAACACTTGGCATGCTTTATCTACAAATTATATAGATTTGAATCTTTGAAGGTCGCAGACTTCTCAAAAAGTGGTGCAGCTGCCATTTAAAAGGTTCTAATTGCATTTATTGCTTTCATATTGCTGTCGTATGAGTGAAAACTGCTAGTTGGTGTAAACGCATTTTTGAATTCCAAGGGAAAAGGCGGGCAACACCACAAAAACACAAGTGAGCATTGACTTGCAAATGAAATTTTATTGGATGCAATGCACTTATGCATGTAGTGAGTATAGAAAGCAACGAAAGCAAGCATCAAACAGCTGTAGCATATGTCATCCGAACCACATGCCCGCAAGCAAGAAAGAGAATGCTACAGGCATGGTGCTTCATTCAAGTCCAGGTATACCGTTTGCTTATGAGTCGGCAACTTTAGCATGGTTGATGCATACATCTCTTTTTGCGGTCTGTAAGGCTTCAGAATTGTCGCTTCTAAGCTAATTTAGTTAAAACCAATTTCTGTTTTTCTGAAGCTTGGTTGGAAGGCATATGCTTAGTAGTATAATTAGACCAGTGCAACTGTGGTTAGCCTTTTTGAGGAATTTCGTACTTTCAAAGGCAAACATTAATGCATCTTTCAGTTTGCCCCAGTCTAACTCTTCCGACAAAATAAGAGATTGTCTGCACAAATACTTTCTTGCATGGAACAAACTGTATTGTGTGCCCAATTTCACAGTCCCTTTTTTTGACATAGCCAGTCTGAATGTAAAGGTGAACGTTTGGCTTAGGCAAATAGTTACCTTTGGGCCGCACTGCCAGATGTTACTGGACTTCCTTCGGGAGTCCAGTGTATCTACATTTGTGAATAATGCTTTGTGCCAGCAGGCACACTGTCACTATAAAAAAAAAGTATCTCGGGGTTGAAGTGAATTCAAAGCAAGTAGTGATATTTGACGCACAACTTTGTTAAGTGTGCAAAAGTTTCTTTGAGCTGCATTTTGTAGTTCTTTAGTTGTCACTGTTCAAAGTTAACCGTGATTGCGAAAACGCTACCTACTGATGCCTAGTGGCAGTGCCAGACCTCCATTTGCAACATAAGCCATGCTTCATAGAAACATGAGAGCTTACAGGGGGCATAAATGTCCAAGTAGTCCGTGTTGCAAAAAGAGAAGATTTGTGCACAAGCCATGCTTTGGTTGCGCTCGTTGAGGAGGAGGTTGGATATACGGATTTAAATTAGTCACCTAGTCCATGGCTCTTTTTTTGTTTGTTTATGCATGTTATACTCTTGGCATGTGCTGATAAGTTGTGGTTTTGATGTTCTTTGTTCTTGTCTTCTTTAGCATTTGCTTCCCATGTATACGTGTTGCATCCAACAAGATTTCAGTGCGAATCAGCACTTGTTTTCATGTCACAGTATGTCGTATATGCATTCCCTGGAACCCTCGTGATTGTGCATACAAAGGTGCTTGTTCACTCAGACATTCGGCTAATCGATTTATATCCCCGTCACACAGCCAGTTTCAAAAGCCATTGAGTCGAGAGCCTTCAAGATTCTCAGTCGCTATCAAACTCGAAGGAGTTCTGTCGCTGCTACAAAGCAAATCTCAATGGCCATTGAAATGGTTCTCGTGTCTTACACCATGCTTGTGTGGTGCCAGTTGCTACTTTCGATTTTGCACAAATAACAAAAGTATTTTGATAAATATAAACTAAATGTTTAAATACACTTTTATCGAGTCATAGGAGTTCAGTTATTATTAGAGGCCAGTTGCATTATCTGGAAATACTCTCCCTTTTGTACGACTCGCTGTCACAGTTTTGTAACACTCTGGCAACACTTTATACTGCCAATGTTTTCATTCTTTCATGATGGAGAATAGAAAATTAATGTGCTTTAAACCAGACCAATACAAATTTCAAATTATTTTATAGGCTAATATTTTACTGCTTTCATTAAAGTTTATGAGAACAATGTTTTTTCATGCTTTTCTACCATGAATGTACATGCACAAGATTGCGCATTGGTGCCAATCGAAGCAATGCTAGCAACCTTGGGCAGTGCTCGAATGCCCTCGAAATTTCAGTAGAGTTCTGCGTTGCTCCATTGACTCAATAGGCTATTGACT
>JARKHS020032592.1:0-12856 GCA_030143305.2 Amblyomma americanum | reverse complement strand
AGCGTGGCCTGACGAGGCGTAGGCAGCGTAGCTGTTGACGGAAGGACACGGACAACTCGGATGGGTTGAACCGCACAAACAAGAAAGACTGGATTGCTGCGGGCCCGCGGGTTTTACTCGCTTCGGCTGACGAGGCAGTGGCCATCTAGTGGCAATCTCTCCAACTCGCGTGCGGCTTTTTATGGCCTCCGAGATTACCCACATGCGTGCAAGGGGGTGATCTCGGAGGCCATGGTCTTGTAGCCAATTCTGTAGCCAAGCCTGGCCAAGACTCGTCAAAATGGCGGTTGGCGCGCGTTGCCCGGCCGGGTTCGGGGTGCCAGGTTGCGACGTATCATGCGGGAACATTTTCACAGCTACAACGTAACAGCGGGGTACCCAATACATTGGATCCTATGGGAGCTATGCCGGGACCGGACGAAAACGATGTAACAGCCGGGAAAACGCAGCAGTGAGGAACGTAACACCGGGGTTCTACTGTAAACGGAACCGAAAATAGGCTCGAAACCGCAACTTGACGTGAGCGCGCAGCCCCATCGCGGCACACATCACTACCCCCCTCTTTCCGATTTCCGTCTTTGGACGTTTCCGGTTTTCTCGCACACTGCAACCGCATCGCTTGCTTTCTGTCACGGTGTGCTTGCAGTTGTGTTCAGCTTGGCTTAAGCCTTACATCCGCTGTTGAGTGTCGTCTGCGACATTTCGTCGCGAAGTCAGCATCCGATGGCAGCGCAGAAGTGACCTCACAATGCCCTTACGTTAGAAAAGAAGGTGGAGATAATCAACGACTTCGAGAGAGGTCGCTTCACAAAAACAGCGCTTGCGACAAACTACGCTGTCCCCAAGAGCAGCCTCATGAGGATACTTCAGGACAAGGGTAAGCTGCAGCAGGCTTTCGGGACGTCACGCTTTGGCCCTAAAGAAAAACGACTGCGGGTGGCCAACCACGAAGATCTGGAGAAGTGCCTGGTAGTTTGGCTGCCGAGAGCCCGCAGTGAAAACATTCCGATCAGCGGGCCACTCATTCACGCGCAAGCAGAAGAATTTGTTCTGCAGCTCGGCATCAAAGGTTTCTCGTGCAGCGAAGGGTGGTTGACGAGATTTAGAGATCGGAATGGCATAGTGTGTCGTGCCGTTTCAGGGGAGGTTGCCGCTGCAGACACGACAGCATGCGGGGATTGGCAAGCAAGACGGCTCCCCAAAATTCTGCGAAAGTGAGCAGCCTGTCTAGTATGGGTGGCGCCATCCAAAGAAAACGGTTGCGAGAGCTAAAACAAGCAAACAAAGTCCTTTTTCACAAGCCAATAAATTGCAGTTCCCACTGATTTCCACAGAATAAGTGCACTATTGACATTTTTTCTTGAATTTCAGTAGTGCTTTGAAAAAAAAAAGTTCACTGCTTACTGCTTTTGTGCAATAAAGCTTGTGCCCATAGTGTACCGTTTTCTTTATTATCTAGATTTTGCATTTGAGATCCGCGAAGACTGCCAACTGCGCGCACACCTGCCTCGTCGGGACCAAGCAGCGCGGAACGGATTGCGAAATCCTGAACCTTCTCTCGAAAAGAAACTCCCGATAAACGGAACATGGTTTCCCGGTCCCTTGAGGTTCCGTTTAACGAGAGTCTACTGTATATACAACCTTTGTCCATAAAGTTCCGAGACTGAGTTCATTAAAGAGATGCGTTTAACATTGAAATCATTTGTGTAGCACCTCTTCAAAAAAGTCTCCCTTGCAGTCTGTACACAGCTTCCAACACTTCTTGAGGTCATGGAAACAGTTGGAAAACGCTTCTTTTGGCGAGGCTGTCAGCTCCTTTGTCGTGGTGTCTTCAGTAGCCTTCATGCTCCCCATCTAGCGACCTTTTAGGGCTCTCTTCACATGAGGAAACAGGAAAAAATTGCATGGGGAGAGGTCATGCGAGTAATGCGAATGGGGAAGTACAGTAATACTGTGCTTGGCGAGAAATGTCACACTAAGAGCAGTGTGCGGCCTTGCGTTATCATGGAGAAGGCTCCATTGTCCAGATGCCTATCAGTCAGGGCAATGGCGTCGCAGTGCATCACACGTGTCGGAGCACGTGGATATAAAATTCCTGATTCACCGCCTGCCCTTGTGGGATGAACTCATGGTGTACGACGCCTCTGGCATCGAAAAAAACTATCAGCGTCTTTGTTTTGGTGTTCTGTTGCCGCACTTTTCTCGACGCCGGAGAGCTTGTGGACCGCCATTCGGCGCTCTGCCTCTTTGAGGATCGTATTGAAAGCGCCATGTTTCGTCTTCAGCAATAATGCTGTCGATGAATGCAGCATCCTTCTCTGCCTCGGAGAGCAAATCAGCGCTCACTAATGCCCATGTGTCTTGGTCGTGTGTGAGGGAGTGCGGCACAAATCTGGCATTCAGCTTTCGTTTCCCCAAGTTCTCACGCAAAATTTGGTGGCAAGTTGTCTCACTAATGTCGAGAGCATCTGATAGGATGCGGACTGTAATGGTGTGCGGTCTTGCTGTGCGAATTCCGATTTGAGCCACATTGTTTTCATTCCGTGAGGTTGAAGCGTGCCCTTGCCTTGTGTCGTCTACCACCGATGCTCTCCCCGAAACGAACCTCTTGTGCCACTAAAAAACTCGCGCCCACGATAATGTCTCATTGCCGTAAGCGTCACGAAGAAGCTCATACCTCTGTGTGGCTGTCTTGCCAAGCTTCACACAGAATTTTATGTTTACACGCTGTTCGAGGTGGACGTCCATCTCTCCACATTCACTCACAGTAGAATAAGCTGACTAGTGACAATGTATTTTTTCTACATGTAGTGCCATCTAGCGGCTGCCACAGCAATTAAAATAAATAGCTCAGGTTAGTCCGAAAAGATGGCGCTACACATACACACGAACATTTGTTTTGGGGAATCATTTCTAGAGAAGAAAATAAATCGGCCTCGAAACTATACGGACAAAGGTTGTATATATTGCCACACTGCTCAAATTTTGTGAGCGCCGCCATGCAGCTGAGCGCCATGACTGCAAGCGACGAAGACGACGTTCCCGCTCGGACGCGCGCTGCTGGTCTTCTTGGCCATTCGAATAAAGGCCCCTTTTGGTGTCGCCCTACATTTGTCGGCGACATTTTGGTGGAACAACACCCGTCCACAAAGCGAGCCGCCGCCTGCAACCTGAGTGTCAGCCACTGACGAGGTTGGCGCGTACCATGACGTACACTACTGGCAGTCAGACCGGTCAGCCTTCCAGCACTGTCCCACCGGTTGTAATCCTCACACCTCGCTCGTCGCCGTCCTTCCACGGCGATCAGTTCGAGGATGTCGAGGACTGGTTTTCCAGCTTTGACCATGTGGCCAGTTCTAACCAGCGGGACAACGACCGTAAACTACGAAACGTGTATTTCGCGTTCCAAGACTCGGCGAAGGCATGGTTCGAGAGCCATGAGGCATCCTTTACCAACTGCGAAGCATTCCGTCGTGAGTTGCTCGCTACCTTCAGCACAAACGCACGCAAGGAAAACGCCAAAATCGCCCTTTGCTCCAGGCCACAGCAGTCGAACGAAAGCGTCACCATGTTTATCGAAGATATGGCACGTCTCTTCAGTCGGGCTGACCCTGCCATGCCCGAGGCTACGAAAGTGCGCCACCTCATGCGTGGTGTGAAGAAGCAGCTCTTCGCTGGCTTCATACGCTACCCTCCAAGAACCGTCGCTGACTTCGCCAAAGAAGCCACGGGCATGGAACGTTCCTTGCAGAAACACTGCGCAGTACAGTTGTCAGGGAAGTGTTGCAGCCACCAACTATTGTGCGTCACTGCCAGTCGTCAGAGATGAGGTGCTTCGGGAGCTTGCACGGAGTGTGGTTCGCGAAGAACTGTGCAACCTCCGCTTAGATGCTCCACCTGCCAGTGTTGCAGCTGTAGCCGATGCCATCCGTGACAGAATTCGGCGAGCAGTCCAGCCACCACCGGCACCACAGCCGGAGCTGTACATCACGAGCAACAGTGAAGCCCTATGGACACCGCAGCCGGAGCCGTACACCATGAGAGCTACAGTGAAGCCCTGTGGAGACCTGCGCCAGTGCCACATGCATTCCGCCTTGCTGCCAAACCAACGCAGGGGTACCTCCCCCCCCCCCTCCGTTGAGCTGGCTGACCCGCGCCCTGTTCAAAAAGTGGATGTGTGGCGCATAAACAACAACCGGCCACTATGCTACCACTGCGGGGAGCCTGGTCATGTCCTTCGCAACTGCCCATTCCGGCGGATGGAATTAAGAGGATTTTTACCGAGCGCACCTTGACCGCGCTATGGTGAAGGACCGTGAGACATTGAACAGTACCTGGCCGGTCAGGTGCTGCCCTCAACGTCTCCACGTCAGTCTAGGTCGCCGTCTCCAAGACGGGTTCCTTCACCTAGTCAAGCATCATCCTCTGGCCAATTCAGATGCACATCCCCCCTTTGGGAAAACTGAAGACGGTGTCCTCCTGTGGTAGGATCGCCGCTGCCGCAGAGAGTGAACACCCTCCATCCGACGATTTTATGCGACGACCTGAATGCTGACGACCCCAGCTGCCGACCTCAAAGACAATCTCACCGACGCCCTCAGCGACGACCCCATCGACGACGGCACCAAAGACCTCACCGATGAGTTGTCAAATAATTGTTTCCGCCGCCGAAATTCTTGTTGCCACCGATGGCTATGATGTGTCAGCACTCTAGGTTCTAACGCCTTGGCATGTGCCGGAGATGCGCATAGCTGGTTGCCGTGTGGTAACGCCGGTTGGCGTCTGCACCTGCCGTATAAAGATCTCGCGGTGCAACTTTCATTGGCTCGTTCGCCGTGCTACGAGTGCTCCAAAGAACTGATTCTCGGCATAGACTTTCTTAAAGAGTTTGGGGTGGTCATCAATCTGCATGAGCAATTGGTATCGTTTTTGACACAGCAAGCCATTGATACCGACCCCGAGCCGCACAGAGCAGCACTACGCATCTCTGATGACCACACAATGGTACCGCCGAGAGCAAGCAAGTTTGCCACAGTCCAGTATGATATCAGCTTCGGTATTTGGGGCATTGCCGAAACGAACATGTCACTCCTACTGTCTCGGCAAATTTGCGTTGCTCACGCCCTTGTCAACTTTGTTCACGCACGTACCGAGCTCTTAGTGACCAACTTTAGTTGCGAACCCCAACATTTGACGAAAGACACAGTATTTGCCCATTTTGAAGAACTTGGCGAGCATGCCGGCCAATGTACCTTATCCACAATGGACCCCGGAACAGAACACGGCAACAGCCATTAAGACTGACGTGAACCCTGGCCTTCTGACCAATCAAATGCCGCGTGGAAAGCCTTATTAACTCTTTCCGCGACTGTTTTGCATCAACCTCCAAGGTTCATCAGACGCCAATAACTAAGCACCGCACTATTGTCGATAGTGACCAGAGACCGCTATGTCAGCGTCCTTATCATGTTTCGTCAAAGGAACGCGATGCCATCCGCCGCTAAGTTGCCGAAATGTTCCGCGACGACGTTATACAACCATCGACGAGCCCCTGGGCATCACCTGTAGTTCTCGTCTCAAAGAAAGACGGCAGCCTACGGTTCTGCGTAGATTACAGACTTACAGACGTCTCAACAACGTTACCAAAAAGGATATTTATCTACTACCGCGTATTGATGGCTCATTAGACCGCCTCCACCATGCTACCTACTCTTCGTCACTCGACCTGCGTAATCACCTGTTGTTCTTGTCTCAAAGAAAGATGGCAGCCTACGGTTCTGCGTAGATTACAAACTTACAGACATCTCAACGTTACCAAAAAGCATATTTATCTACTACCGCGTATTGATGACTCATTAGACCGCCTCCACCATGCTACCTACTCTTCGTCACTCGACCTGCGTAGCGGTTATTAGCAAATCGGGGTCGACGAACGTGATCGAGAAAAGACCACCTTTGTACTCCTGATGGATTGTACAAATTTAAGGTGGTTCCTTTCGGCTTGTGTTCAGCCCCTGCAACGTTCCAGCGTGTGATGGACACCGTACTGACCTGAAGTGGCAGTCCTACCTTGTGTATCTCGACGACGTCATGATTTTCTCCGACACGTTCGAGGAGCACCTAAAACGTTTGCATGCTGTTTTCGAGGCAATTTGTTCCGTGGGTCTGTCTCTCAAGCCTGAAAAGTGCCACTTCGCATTAAGGGAGCTCAAGTTTCTTGGCCATATTATGAGCGCTCAGGGCGTTAGCCCCAACCCAGAAAAGACGGCCGCCGATGCTGCATTTCCCCAGCCAACAGATAAATGAAGCTTGCGGCGTTTCGGGGGGCTTTGCGCCTATTATCGGAGGTTCGTTCAAAACTTCTCCAAGATCGTAGAGCCGCTGACTCGCCTGACAAATGACTCCGAACCCTTCATCTGGGGCCAGGATCAGGAAAAAGCTTTGACAGAACTTAAGGCCCGCCTCCAATCTACGCCTATCCTTGGCCACTTCGACGAGGAAGCTGACATGGAATTGCACACAGATGCCAGCAATGTTGGCCTCGGTGCGTTGATTGTATAGTGGCAAGACAGTGTGGAATGCGTGATCGCATACGCAAGTCACACTCTGTCCTGTTCCAAAGTGAATTATTCCACCACGGAAAAGGAGTGTCTCGCTGTTTTGTGGGGGGCAATCACGAAATTTCGTCCGTACCTGTACGGCCGCCCGTTTCGAGTCGGTGATCATCACTCCTTGTGTTGGCTTGCAAACCTGAAAGATCCATCGGGGCGAGTCGGTGATCATCACTCCTTGTGTTGGCTTGCAAACCTGAAAGATCCATCGGGGCGACTTGCATGGTGGAGCCTTCGGTTGCAAGAATTCGACGTCACCATCGTGTATAAGTTGGATCAGCAACATATCGATGCAGACTGTCTCTCCCGAGCTCCTCTTTTGTGCCCACCATATGAGTGAGACGATTCTGCTTTCCTCGGCGCTGTCACCACATCCGACCTTGCCCACCACCAGAGGGCCGACTGCGAACTGCTGCCTCTAATCGAGTACCTCGAATGAACCGCTCTGTCCAGACTCTTCTCGCGCGGACTTTCATCGTTTTGCTTAATAGATGGAGTCCTCTACAAGAAAAACTATGGTCCGACCGAAACTGCTTATCTCCTCGTTGCCCCAACTGCGCTTCATCGGGAAGTTCTCACTGCATGTCACGACGACCTTTCTTCTGGACACCTCGGTTTTTCCAGAACATTGGGACGCCTCCGCCACAAGTACTACTGGCCTCGGCTTGCTGCTGTTGTCCAACGCTACGTTAGAACCTGTCGTGAGTGTCAATGACGGAAGATACCGCCGACAAAACTGGCCGGCATTCTGAAGCCAATTGGTCCACCGCAAATCCCATTTCAGCAAGTCGGCATGGACTTACTGGGCCCATTCCCAGTGTCCTCCATGGGTAATCAGTATATTGTTGCAACGGACTACCTCAGCCGCTACTGTGAAACCAAGGCTCTTCCCCATGGCACCGCGGCTGAAATTGCACAGTTCTTTGTTCACCTCGTGCTTTGCCACGGCGCCGCCGCGGTTGTATGAACTGACCGGGGAGCCGCGTTTACGTCGGCTCTTACACATGAGGTCCTGCGTCTCAGTGGCACCCGTCATAAAAAAACGACTGCTTACCATCCTCAAACGAATAGGCTGACTGAGAGGCTAAACAAGACCATTGCAGATATGATGTCTATATATGTCAACGCTGACCATCACAACTTGGACGAAATACTCCCTTATGTCACGTTTGCGTATAACACCGCCCTCCAAGAAACGACGTGCTTCACTCCCTTCCGTTTGGTGTATGGCCGGTTCGCCCTGACCATGCTGGACTCCATGCTGCTCCCAAATTGTGCCCCGTCGTCTGTCACAGGCACTGACCAATTCGTTCGTGATACAGAAGCCGTTCGCCACCTTGCTGGGCAACGGATTCGCCACCAGCAGACAAGTGACGTCCGGCGTTACAACCTCCGCCACAGGGAGATGATTTACAAACCCAGTGGGTACGTCTGGGTATGGAGCCCTATACGTTTGCGCGGGTGCTCTGAAAAGTTTCTGCACCGCTACTTCGGCCCCTACGAGGTGCTACGTCAACTCAGCGATGTGAACTATGAAGTGTGGCCCGCAAGGAGTTGTCCGCTGTTCTCGACCGCCCAAGTCTGAAGTCTTCCATGTGTCTCGCATGAAACTGTATTACGTTCGTTAACCATTGCCGGGGTTCACATTCAGTGCCGATGCCACACGCTCCTTCGCACTTTCGATGCCTCTGCGTACTGTTTTCCCTCCTAGCCGGAGGCATCAAGGCGATGCCTCTTGGAAGGAGGAAGGCAATGCCACACTGCTCACATTCTGCGAGCGCCGCCATGTGGCCGAGCAGCATGACTGGGCTCGTGTGGGAGCGACGAAGACAACGTTCCCGCTCGGACGCGCGCTGCTGGTCTTCTTGGCCATCCGATTAAAATCCCCTTTTTGTGTCGCCCTACGTTTGTCGGCGACAATATCGGTAATACAGGACGTACTGTGTCTGCTGTTTAGGACGAGGGTGGCGCTGGTGAACACGCTCAAGGTTAGATCAGAGCTAAATTTTAATACCCGCAAGAGCAAAAGATGTGACAGCTGTAGCCATAGCTCAATTTACCGGTAGAGCACAGGATGCGCAATTCAGAGGTCGTGGGTTTGGTTCTCTCTGTCGGCATGTGTTGTTTTTTCTTCTGCTTTTCTAATCAGTTATCTTTAAGCGATAAAATATTCACTAATAATCTCTGTTGATCAACGCCACAAATAATAATGATAACAAAAAATTCCCTATGCTCCTTGGTTTCTGTGGCTGTTTGCTTCTCTCACACATACACCAGGTGTCCCAGCTAAATGTAAACAAGCTTTTCAGAAAGACTAAGTTTCCTAGCCCAGTAAAACCAACTCAGGGTTGTTCAGAGTTGAGTGGCTTAGCTTGCACTATTTTTTTTTTGTTTTAAAAAATTTTCAAAGTTAATAAGTTAGTTAAGTCTAATAACCTAACTTTTTAATTATTGCCTTGAGGAACAAAGTGTGAGGTGCATGGCATATCTGCGCTTCATCTCATCTTCCGTTGCAACCGGTATGCTCGGCAGGTGCACCTGCCAACCAATAGCAGAAGCATGCAGGAGACACATGGCATTTCTCCAACCCCCAGTCTCCAGCGCCATGCCTAGTATCAGCTCCCAAAGCAGATCGGGCCACCATGGTGAAGCAGTTTTTGCTGTGCAGGATAACTGACTCCCATGTAAAAATCCTAACTGGTCAAACTGGTTTAACGGACAGTTCTCAGTTGATTCCAGCTGTTTCCAAGTTGACTCAAACTGTATATCATCGGGATATCTTGCAACCCATCCATTGAAAGTGGAATGCTTCTTATACAGTAATTGAATTGAATGTATATTCTTTGCAGTGAAATTTGCCTAACATATTGTTAATGATGGAAGTATTGTTTTCTTGAAGTGCAAAAATAAACTGGTAAAGGTAAGTGTTAGCTATTCATTTTCAATATAATTGATTAGCAGAAGTATTGTTTTCTTGAATTGCGAAAATAAACCGGTAAAGGTAAGTGTTAGCTATTCATTTTCAATATAACTGATTAGTTTGCTTCTTTATACATTACTTCTCTTTTTGTATCTTTTCCGCCATAGTTGCTCAGTGGTTATGCCGCGCTACTGCTGACCCGAAAGACGCGGGTTCAATTCCGGTTGCGGCAGTCGAATTTCGATGGCAAAATTCTAGAGGCGTGTGCACTTTGCAATGCCAGTGCACGTTAAAGAACCCTGGGTAGTCAATATTTCCGGAGCCCTTCACTACGGCGTCTCTCATAGCCTGAGTTGCTTTGTGGCATTAAACCCTCATAAACAAAAAAAACTTTTTGTATCACTTGTGGTACAGAGTGTGAAGATGTGAATAATTTTAATTCCTGGTTACAAAATTGCAGGAATAATTACAGTCGTATACGACTTAAGTCTGCAGTAAAGCTTTGCTCGCATTCATCGAGCGACATACAGAATTCATCCACCACAAAAAAATAGTGTGTGATTACAGGTTTAGGGTGTCTACCAACTGGGGAAAACCGTGAAAACTGGGAATTCTCAGGGCATTTGTCCTTATATCTCAATGTACAAATGTTAGTGCAAAATAAGACACATTCACAAGAAAGGTGGACAAGACAACGTGGTACTGACGACTGATTTTTTATTGACAGAAACACATAATGTATAGGCTCACCGTCACACCACCTATCAGCTGCAGCAAACGCCAGAAAGATGAATAGGGTCATAAAAGCAATAAAAGACAAACACTAAAAACTTGACTTAGTTAAATACGATAAGATCGGAGAAAGAACATTAAAAGGCATGACACGTGGTGTAAAGGGCCAAAGAAACATGACTGAATGGGATCTGAAAGGATGAAGACAAAACCAAAATGCATTAAAACTAAAAAAACAAGGAAAAGCATGTGAGACAAGAAAACCATCTAAAAGGCTTAGTGCACTGAACCCTTCATAATACACTGGGGAAAAAAAACAGCACCTGTCCACGTGTTCGTATCAGGAAAACTTTTCTTCTAAAAAGGCTTCTTCGGTTTTGTACAAGAAGATAGAGGCATTGCTAACGGCACCCAGGCCCATTTTCCTAATTAAAAAGGCTCCTTTTTATTCGCGGGACACTCGAACACGGCCTGTACCTAAAGCTACAGTTCTTTCAAGAATGGGCCCGCAGGTGCTTTGTTCACAGTCCTTCCATCTGCAACTGGAAGTCTCTATAATATGACAACAGGATTTTGCAATGGCGGTGTTTAAACCAGACGTGGCAATGGCTCGCTTCACTGTCTTAGAGTGTGCAGATTCATATGACAAAAAAACCTTTCTGGGCACGAGGGTGGTACATCTAGCATAATTTCTCTTTGGTTATGGAAAGTTCCAGGTCTAAAAATTGCAGTTTATCACTGTCAGGTAGCTCCTGTGTAAATTCTAACCCTTCCTCGTTCTCACTAAAAATTCCTAGAACCTCGTTAACCGTGCCTAGTAGGACTGTGTGTCCTGTTTTTTTAGTAGGAATAAAAAATTGTCGATGGTATTTGAAAACTATCATTACCCTACCTTGTCCAACTGCTCATTCACACTTCGATCAATCATTGAAAGGAAAATATTGCTCAGAACCGGGGCCACACACGAGCCAATACAAATCCCTTTCTTCTGTATATGCGATCCACTTTCAAACTGCACAATTGTGGCATTAAAATAATATTGTAACAAAATCGTGAAACTCCCTACTGACACACCAGCTGTGCTTTGAAAACTTGTACCCACCTTTTCTCAATGAATGCTTGAACGGCTGTGAACAATTTCTTATGGGGTATGGAATAGAAAATATCTTTAGCATCAACCGAACAGAAATACCCAATTTGCCGATTATCGTCAAGAAATTCAATTATATCCAAAGAGTTCTTTGTTGCAAAAGGATCAGTGACCCCAAGCTGGTTATGATGCTTCAGCAGGAACTGACTAACAAAGCATTGCCGAGATCCCCTTTCGCTTACAATACAATAGAATGATGCACCTTCTTTGTGGGTCTTAGCTGTAAAAAACATGCTAAGAGTTTTGCGCTTACAGTCGCTTATAGACTTTGCTAACCTTTGCAGCTCCAATTCGTTGCAGATGGCGTTGGCTCTTGACTTGGCCTTCACGGACTTGAGTTCAGTCCGTTTAAAATTTTTCTCAACTGCACGGCACGCTTTTTCATTATATACCCCTTTGCCGCCACCACAAAAACACCCTCCTTGTTGGCTTGCAGCAAACGAATGTCGTTCTCCTTGAAGTATTTCACCACTTTTTTGACCGTAGACCCATATCCACTGGCTCTCTTGGTAGTCGTTCTGGCTAGCGCGTCCACTCCCAGCAGGCATCGCTCACAATCTTCCGGCAGTGCCTTTTCCGCCACTCGCCTATTCAGACAGGAGCTCATGAGCCACTGTAGTTGGGTCAAGACTGAACTTCGAACCTTTTTCCAAGACCCTGAAGACTTCCTTTGGGAGTTCAGCATCACCCAGCACCTTCAGGGTACCGCTACTTGCCTTCTTCCTTCCCGGAGCTCTCGATGAGTTGATCAAGAAATGACAACGCAGTGAGCGATGCCTGCTGGAAACAGTGAACGCGCTTGCCAGAACGGCTACCAAGAGAGCCAGTGGATATGGGTCTACGGTCAACAAAGTGCTGAAATACTTCAAAGAGAACGACATTCGTTTGCTGCAAGCCGACACGGTGGGTGTTTTTGTGGTGGTGCCAAAGGGGGGTATATAATGAAAAAGCGTGCTGTGCAGTTGAGAAAAACTTTAAACGGACTGAACTCAAGTCCGTGGAGGCTAAGGTAATAGCCATTGCCCTCTGCAACGTATTGGAGCTGCAAAGGTTAGCAAAGTCTATAAGTGACTGTAAGGGCAAAACTCTTAGCATGTTTTTTACAGCTAAGACCCACTAAGAATGTGTACCATTCCATCGTATTGTAAGCGAAAGGGGATCTTGGCAATGCCTTGTTAGTCAGTTCCTGCTGAAGCATCTTAACCAGCTTGGGGTCACTGATCCTTTCGCAACAAAGAACTCTTTGGATATTGTCGCCGACAAACGTAGGGCGGCACGAAAAGGGGCTTTTTTTTAATCCGAAGGCCAGAAACCCAGCAGCGCGCGTTCGAACGGGAACGTCCTCTTTGCTCCCACACGAGCCCAGTAATGCCGCTCAACCGCATGGCGGCGCTCGCAGAATGTGAGCAGTGTGGCATTGCCCCCCTCCTTTCAAGAGGCATC
>JARKHS020032591.1:0-64827 GCA_030143305.2 Amblyomma americanum | reverse complement strand
TTAAGTAATTTATAATAATTCTTCTTGTTTCCACGGAGCAAACTGAACAAGTAAAAACAAAAACAGAGGTTAGCTGGAGCCCTCCACTACGGCACCTCCCTCTTCCTTTCTTCTTTCACTCCCTCCTTTATCCCTTCCCTTACGGCGCGGTTCAGGTGTCCAACGATATATGAGACAGATACTGCGCCATTTCCTTTCCCCAAAAAAAACCAATTATTATTATTAAGGTTAGCTGTGAGCATGCTCCTGACAGATTTTGGCCCTTTTCTAATACTCCTTTCTTGAAATTATTTGCGCAAAATTTTGATATCTTTGTTACACCACTGCTAAATTAGATAATTTGGCTCTTCTGAAAGAAGTGTAGACAGCTAATTTTGGCGCCATTTTTCTTTATAATGACGCGGAAGACAATACAACGCATGAATCACTATGTGGCATTCGCCTATGACCGCTAAGTAATTTATAATCGTATTCTTCTTTCATGCTGTTTCGGTTTCAACAGTCGAATAATGACTGTGACGTCAAAGAGTGGTTTTATGTCACGTGAGGCATGGAAAAATATCGATATAATCACTGCTTCATCGTTTTAATTTACTACAGTGCTGTGCTGTGGGCAGCCTCCCTCAAGAGGCAGAATGACAACGAACGAGGAATCAGTGATTATGTTGAAGTTCTTTCATGCCTCATGAGACATAAAATCACTCTTTGACGCCGCAATCTTCAATCGGCTGTTGAAACCGAAACAGCGCAGAAAATAAATTCAATTATAAATTAGTTAAGGGTCGTAGGAGAATACTAGGTAGTAATCCATGTACAATGCTTTACACGTCATTACAGACTAGAAAGCACGCACCCAAAAGTTAGCTGTGTATATATACTCCTCGAATAAGTCTAGCCGATGATATCCTATGCGCGAAGTAAATTAATTTGGAGGTGATAGGTAATGCTAAGAACAGATAAGTTATGGTCCGTTGACGTAACGGAGAAATTAAAATCCAAGAGAAATTAAACGTGGGATGAAGGGACAATGGAAGGAAGACAGTGAGAGGTGGAGATGCGATTGGGAAATTAGCGGGGATAGAACAGCGGCAGCTGTTGCAGGGCTAATTAGAGACCAATGCGAAAGGCCTTTGTCCTGCAGTGACTGTATTCGAGGAAATTATGATAAGAAATATGAAATTTAAGACAGGCATTACAGCTTCTGAGGAGCACGATTGAAGAGGGATCTCTTATGATCTAGTAGAGCAACAATGCAGATTAATACTTACGCAATGCTAGAGCGAGAAACAAAAACCGGAAGAATAAACAAGATAAAATGTGCATCAAAAGCAATGCAGAGCTGGCGTTATAGCGTAGCGATGTCACGTCGTCGGAAAAATTGCGTCTTTGAGAGCAAAGACACAAAAAAGGCAGTTGAGCTTGAGCACATTTCCTGAAATTCATCAGGTGGCGCTAAATAAACGGAGGTTAGACGACAACGCAGTATCGGTGCAAGCTAGCTCTACACTTCCCTTCACCTTAACTTCTCTTCCTTCTTGTTCCAAAACCAAGGTTTAAACATAAACCATGAGGTCAGCTTTATTGAGCCACTTTATATTCAAAACAACATCTTGACTTCCTCTTGCCTTCGCCAGCGAGCACGAGAAAGACAATGTCGTCCAATGTTCGAGTTTTGTTATACTCGCGCGATTACGATATAATCACCACAATCAAAACCAGCAGAACTACAGGGCCGCTACAGGAAATTTCATTTTTTCTGTTCTAGAGGAAGCTCTGTAGGTCACTATTTAAACTTTCATCTAACTTCCAAGCTCTGGATTATTTATTTATAATACGCAGCAATTAACACTACATTTGACGAAGCTATAGCGTCCCAAGTCGAACATTAATTGTGTGACCTATAGTGCCTTGACGTGTGATATCTCGAGCATCCCCCAAAACAAAAACTTTTAAACATTAAATGATTTAATTGCGCTAAGTGCAACAGCTGGCACACATTTCCTGACTGCACACGAATTTCTCTTTGTGTAGGTTCGATGCTGGAACGCCATGAATGGTTGCCCCGTGGAAATCGAACTCTTGGAAATGTCCGAGCACTGGTATACCAGCTGCCAGTTTCACAACATTGTGTGCATAAAGTGCAAGAGCAGGGTTCTGCAAAAGGACATCGTTCAGCACATACGCGAAGGCTGCGCGTCGAACATCCTCCCCCGGACTCAAGACACAACGGGAGGCAGTGAGTCAGGAGAACACGTCGGCAACTCCGGTGGCGTACCACAGTCGCAGCGTTTTGATGTCGCCACTATCGCCACCTCCGATGTAGTGCGTGCCCTCAATAATCTACTCGGCGAAAAATTTGCTTCCCTGCAGAACAAGATCCAAGAGCACGTCACCTACGAGCGCAAGCAGTGCGAAATGGTGTTCACCCAGTGCTTGGACGGTGCGAAACTGGACACTTTGGCAGCCATGAAGGACCACGTGATCGAAGCTAACAACGCGCAAAACGATGTCTGCTCGCAGCTCAAGGAGGACATAATGAACATAGGCCACGGCATAAGTGAGCAGCTGGAAGCGACGACGAAAGACAATGTCCAAGCCATGGAACAGCTTCAAGACCTGATGGCCAAGGAGTCTGAGAAGACCCTACGGATATCGAGGAAGACACTTGAGTTCGCGTCTAGTGTTCCCAACTGCCACGAGTGGGTCGTTCGTGGCTGGGCTGAGATGAAGACCAAGGCACTGGCGCAGGGCGAGGCCTGGGACTTCAGCCAACCTCGGTACTTCTGTGGGTATCTGCTGAAGCCCGCCGTCCTGGTCTACAGAGACGAGGAGAGCGAGCTGAAGGTCCACGCGGGCCTAGAACTGAGAAAAGGCAGCAACGACGATTACCTGGAATGGCCTTTTTGCAAGAGCTGCAGGCTCACCTTCGTCCACCCTCGAGTGCGGCCCACGGCTCGTTCCTTGACCCTGACGCCCGACGCGGAGACGTTCAGCGAACTTGGAAAGCCTGAAGGCGGGGTCAACGGGGCGGCAGTCTTCTCGGCGGGAAACTATTGCCATGCGCGCGATCTCGAAAACGAGGGCTACGTCAGCGCGGACGAGATCCGCATCCGGTTCGAGGTAATGTTCTGAGAGGCGAGAACGGTTTTCGGAAGCGCACTATTGTCACGAGCTTGCGAATCAACTACACAGGTTTGAAATTTCTTGCCTCGTGATCGTAAGCTTCCACTCCACTACGTACAAGTGGTGACACTGAGTTCAAGTGCCGAGCTACTTCATGAAGATCATCGGCTTTGCAGGGGATGTGGCATTCCATGTCTTCAAGGGCTCGCGCTGAATGCACAACAAAAGTTCTCCAATACAAAAGAGTGCCTGACGAAAGTGGTTGCGCAACCATTTATTTTTAGCCGCCCACTTCCACTGAATTACTCGCTTTCGCCTTACCGAACGCTTTTTCGGACCTGCTACACAGGGAAAATGAACTCACACATCCTCACACAAGCAAAAGCAGCTGAGAAACAATTTCTGTGATCATGTGGCGCATTTTGTGTGACACGTCACTCCAGGAGAGAACAGACGAATTTTCCTTATGCAATATCACCTGGCTATACTTTAATTCTCAAGCTTCCAGTACAGCAATTTTGCCACCATTACAGTTCGGAAACTATGCAGTGCAAGACAGCAGCCTTTCTTTTGTTTCCGTGGAATGTTCTCCTGAAGAAATAATAAACATCTTTGTGGCTTGACCATGGTAGGGTTGCAAAGGCCCAACGATGTCAAGGTGTTCCAGTGGAGTTCCACTAGACTAGTTTGGAACCAACGACAATGACAGTCTTTTCATGTGCCCCGTACTACTGTTACCGCACAATAGAACACCGGTAGTAATACCTTTAAAGACTAGCCTTCACACCTATTCCCCAAAACCTGACACCCCGAAGGCCCCACGCTCACATAGCCGCCCCTTCTTGCTAGTACCCAAGGTCTGGAGAACTGGCAGTGTCCACTCCCAACCTTCAAAAGAGAGATGGCCAATTTCAACTTTTCCCAGGCAGCAGCTATGCTCGCCTTTTACTATCAGCGTAAAAAGATGCTCACAAGCGCGGCAATGAGAGCGATGATGAAAAATGGTGCTATATAAATTCTGTTTCGCACCTAGCATGCAGTGCTATGAAAATAGCTGTGCACAAAACCTGAAAAATGGTAAAGTGTTTTACTCCACTCACATGGATATTGTTTGGAATGAACTGGAAGTTGCCATTGATAGTTATAGGTATCAATGTTTTTTGTATTTGAGTTTGAACTGTGCATAGTGCATGCAAACATGCAAAAATGGGTCCATCTTGTAATGCCCCTAATCTAGACGCAGTATCAGAAAACAAAAATGAATGAAACAAGCTTAGACCTGAAAGCGTTCCAGGTGAATTTCAGAAATGATTCAAGTATCTCTGACGCCCTGTCCTGCTCCAAGTTTGTGTGAACAGTCTTAACTTTGCAGCTTTTACACGCTGTATCATGAGATGTAATTGTATTGATTCCTGAGATCAGGCAATGAAATATGTGGTGAATGACAAAAGGTGAAAATGGTTTAAGTTGTGAGTGAAGTCAGGAAATATAACGTTTCCTTTTACAAAACTTGATAATAAAGACGAAAATGCTTCTTCATATCAACCGTGCAAAAACATCACCCCCTCCTACCCCACCTCCCACAATCCGGTAGAACAATGGCCTTCTTTCTGCAGCCTTCTGAACACTTTTCGATCCGTAAACGCCGTGGACATCGGTCTTTTGCCCAGCAGCACAGTAGCCAGATCTGTAAGCTGTGCCTAGGTGCATTGCAGTCTTCTTGGATGCCACCTCACCTTCCTTGGGGTCATAGGGTCTGATGGTGCCTTCAGTCCTGGAGCATACTTTCATTTAGCAGCTTTCATAACTCTTCTCCTTCTACAATTAGCTGACAGAGCACTACTCCCACCTGTATCATGATTGTCTGTCTGTCTGTTGCTGCCAGGAAGAAAGAAAGAAAGAAAGAAAGAAAGAAAGAAAGAAAGAAAGAAAGAAAGAAAGAAAGAAAGAAAGAAAGAAAGAAAGGAAAGTGCACAGGCCTGATCACTGGCTCAAGACGAGACACAATCGCTACCACATGCAGATAGAAAGAGAGTTGAAAGATGGGATAGAAAGACTGGATAGTAAAGACACGCTAAAGACAAGGCCGATCCCGGAGGTAGTGCAATGCCGGGCCAACCGGTGGTGGGAGTGATGCATCCTTCGAGCTCTCCGCCACATTTCCAAAAAATGTTTTTTTTTTCTCACAAAGTCGGACAGCCGAAAAGCCGGACTAGCCCATGACCGTAGTGATACTCTGAATCGCTTCTGAAGAAGGACCATAGTATTTGAACCTGACGCTGGTTACAGCGTACGAGTCTTGAGTCGAACTCTTCACTGGGGAGTGAAACACGAACCACCTTTGCAGGTTGAGCTGTTCGAAACTGGGTTTGCCCCCGAAGGGGCGCGGCGGGGTTTGCGGAGCCTCCTCCAAGCACACACGCCTGAAGAAGCCGGGCACCGGGCCGGGGGTGGCTTGTACCGATTTTTACCGGTGGGTGTCCGGCGGTGGGTTTCGAACCAACCACCTCCCGCAGCCAAAGCGGACGCCCAGACCACTAGGCCACGACTGCCGTCTCAGAAGAGCTGGTGAGTGGAACAGGCGGGGGTAGAAGACTGGTAGCTTGACTGCCCATGTCCAGCTGCTCCTCCAGGGTATCCTAAAGGCACTTGACATAACCTGCAAGAGCAGTCAGAAGTTTGGATAACATTAGAAAAGAAATTCGTGAAGTTGGTGGGAAAGTTAATTATTATCACATAAAACTTGAACTGTAGGCAACAAATTTTTACTTATGTGCTTTCTTCTTTGAAATGATGCATTGAGACTACAATAAATAGATCATCCCCTGGTATCACCCTACAGCTGCTGAATAAATTACAACTGAATTTATCCTTGATTTTTCAGTTTCACCAACTGAGTGATGGGTGTGACACGTATTGCATGTTTAGGTCAGCTGAGTAATGAAAAAAACTGCAATATAATCTCCGATATCTAGTTTTAATTCACTATTATTTAGCGGTCTTAGGTGAATACCTAATGGTGATCCATGTATTCTAATGTTTTATGCACCACTGCAGAGAAGCAAATATGCAACTAAAATGAGGTATCTATAAAGCCATTCAAAGAATAAAGTGGCAAATGCCCCTCTGGTGAGGCCCTTCAACCACTTGTGTCAACTTATAATGATGACATCACAGTAACCCTTTCTACAAATTATGGCCACTGTACCAGAATGACTGAGTCCCCACGCAACGAAGATTAGTATGACTGAGTGGCTTGTTGGGCGAGTTGGTTTACCATATTGAAAATATACCTGCGCTCAAAAGACACGGACTGAAAGATAAAGACACACACACACAGCGCTGGCGTGTGTGTGTCTTTATCTTTCAGTCCGTGTCTTTTGAGCGCAGGTATATTTTCAATTAGTATGACACTGATCGTTCATTACAGAGCCTGCTTTGAAGGAAATTTAACGCTTTATTCCCGAATTAACTATACACACCGAGTGTTGTGGTATCTCATTTGACTGATTTATATTGTTTGATGTCCCAAAGTTACTCGGGCTATGAGGGACACCCTAGTGGAGGGCTCAAGATAATTTTGACCGCCTGGGGTTTTTTACCATGCACTGACATCGCACAGTACATGGGCCTCTAGCATTTTGCCTCCATCAAAATGCGACCAAACTGAGGCTGCATCTTTCAGCTCAGCAACCGAGCACCGTAACCAGTGAGCCGCTGTGACGGCGGTACCTTCCCTGACCGGCTTCAGGTTGCATTGACCACACCATATGTGCCTCATATATCACAGCCCCTAAAAGCTTTCAGTTCATATAACCTAAGCTTGAATAAACCGCATAGAATGCAGCTTACATCTTTGCCTCATTAACAAAGGAAAAGATACCTGTTCTTTGCAATAGGAAATTATATCAAGCAAAATAGTCAGACTAGTAAAATAGTGTCTCCTTCATCAGCTAGCACACAGGTATAAACTGCATAGGCTGGTCAGTGAGAGGATATGGATTATGTTCACATGCTCGAAGTCTTTGGTTGCAGGATGATTTTTGGTACGAGTCTTTTACCATCCACTACCGATTGTCCCCCTTGAGCCTCGAAAATATTGCTGGGTCTTCTCATTTCATTTGTCACACATCTCACAGTTCTGTTTTAGGTCCCCTGTTATTCCTTATCCATATTAATGACTTAACCCAATGCATGTCCTCCAATATTCATTTATTCGGTCACGATTGTGTTGTTTTTCGTGACATTAACAATCCGAACAATGCCCCCATACTTCAAAATGATATTAATGCAATCTATAATTGGTGTGACCACTGGTTAATGCAACTAAACATTTCTAAATGCAAGGTAATGTGTGTCTTTCACACCTCTACTACTTCCATCTCATACTCTCTTCATAACAAGACCTTGGAATCTGTTCCTTCATGTCGTTACCTTGGTGTTCACATATACTCTTAAGTGATCATTACATATTAGTAAACTAGTTAGCAGCACTAACAGCATGTTAGGATACCTGCGACATAACTTCTCCACTGCCCCTGTGCCACTAAAACTATTGTTGTACAAATCATTAATTCGTAGCAAGCTGGAATATGCCGCATCCATCTGGGACCCAAGCAGCGAAAACTTGATTTATTCCCTCGAATTGGTTCAGAATAACTCCGCCCGATTCAGTCTTAGTAATTATAATGGCATGGCTAGCGTAACTTAAATGAAAAGGTCATCAGAACTCACATCACTTGCATCCCTTCGTAAATTTTTTCGTCTGCGCTTACTTCAAAAAACCTTTTATAATCCTCTTTTGCATTATGACCTCTCCTTATTCTTCCCTTGTATATCTCCATTCGCAATGATCATGCTCAAATAGTTCGCATCACATTTACCACATGAAAACTTCTCTCCATTCTTTCATCCCCCTTGCTTAATTCGCATGACTAGAACTGCCTTCCTGGATCGCTGACTTCCATCATTGATCATTCGCGTTTTTGCAATGCCTTAGCTAAGATTATATAATTTAGGAATATAACACACCTTGAAAACAATTTTTAGCTAACACTGTATAACTTCGAGCCATTTATTAACATATTTTTCTTCCTTAACCACTACCCCTCTGTAATGCCTTTGGCACCCAGGGTATTTCAAATAAATAAATAAAATAAATAAATGCTGTGGACTTCCTTCAGCCTGCTAACTGATTTTATTAATCACCTCTATAAACCGAAGTATTCTTTTTTGCGACTTTAAAGCAAGCACTTATTTCCTCACCTTCAGCATTTAAAGCAGAAACCACTGCTACTGCTTTTAGGATGCATAGGAAGGAAGTCAACAGCCACCGAAACCAACAAAGCATAGGAGAATCATTTTTTTATTCTGTGGTGTTGATCAATGGAAAATTATAGTCACATATAACTCAAGGGACATTTGCCACTGGATGCCCACTGATGATACAATAGGTACAAGCTGCCCTGGAAGTAAATTGCTTGCAAAATGGGTCTTTGACCTCATCTCTGTAGAAGGAAGAGGGCCAGTGGGCTGTACCGTACAAGGCAGATTTCAGTCCCTCGTAGATGCGTTTTCGTTCGAGGGAAGGTGAGATTGTTCAAAGGTCTTTATTGCGAAAGCACTACCTCACGAAGTCTAATTACCGGCTCACCAAGTTTGTGTGAAGCTTGTGGAAGCTGGCAAAACCTAGCACATATAGCAACAGCCCATGCAGAAATAAAATAAATATTGCCGCAACTGGCTTTCAAACCCGTGGCGGCGCGAACCGATCAGCTTCGCTGGTCACTGCACAAAGGCACTATGCTTTCGCTGCATCCGATCTCATATAGTGTTAACTCCAAAACCCTCTCGCACTATGGTTTGCGCATCATTGTCTTCATCAGCTTCCATCTGCGGCGCATAAAAATCAGATCAGCTTAACCTCGATCAGAGCTTAACCAGAATCTAGTATCGCCGCCAAACATGCTAATGACAAAGCAAAGAAAACCATGTGCCAACCAGGCTAAACGCATACTAATTCGCACGTCTAACCGGTTTAGCTACGTTAAAACCCGACCACTTTGTTGAACATTTCACCTAGGCTTGTGCGATTATTCGATACTCTCGAATAGTTCAACGAATAATGCGCTATTCGATATTCGCTTCGAATTTTTTTATTCGGAAATTTCGAAATATTCGGCTTGAACGAATAGCCACACGCGGCAGGGAGAAGGCGTTTTCGGAATTTTTGGTTTTGGCTCCGTAATAATTTTCCCAATCCAATCCAATTCAAGCCAGGAAACAGAACTATACTCGGAACAAAAGCGTAAGTACAAAAACGAATCTCGTCGGTGTGGTTGTGTGGTCGACTCTGTTTTTGCCGCGGCGGCATTTGATCAATCCCAGCCATCTTGGACCACTCCGGAGAGCACCATGGGAAAATTGCATGCGGCCTGCAATCCGATTTGGAACTTTTTGTAAAGATTCCACCGGGAACCGAAGCTCGATGTCTTAAATGCAAGGCAATCCTGAAGACCCCAACAAGTACGACAACAACCCTAGCAACGCATTTAAGGAGACACCCGGCCTTGCACAAGGACTACCAAGAGAAGTGGGACGCACGTGAAAGGCCATCCAAGCTCAAGGGGGCAAGCAAGGCAAGTATAGTCAACAGCCATTCATAGCCGACAGTTTCAAGTCGAAAATGAAGGCGTCGGCCCCAAAAGCCCAACAGATGACAATCATGATAGCTCGCTTCGTAGCTCGTGGTATGTACTCCTACAACATTGTCGAAGAACCGGGTTTCCTCGACATGATGAAGTTCGCTATGCTGGGTTATGCCGTGCCGTCTCGGACAACGTTCTCGAGAGCCATTATGCCGGACCTCTACGCATCAAGCGAAGAGAAGGTGAAAAAGAAGCTCGGGGACATTTTTGCAAGCAGAGTGGAGTCGCTTTCAATCACAAGTGATGGTTGGACATTGCGAGCAAATGGCATCTACGTTTGTGCAACTCGTCACGTCATGGACAGGGACTTCGTGCAACACGTGCATGCATTGGCTTGCACGGAGATGACAAACTCTCACACTGCAGAAAACCTGGAGCTATTTATCGCAGGTGTCATCTAGGAGTGGGAACTTACAGCACACGATACTGTGCCGATCTTCGTCGTAAAGGCGCGTTCACACTGGGACATTTGGTGGCGAGAGCAAGCGAAATCCGTGGCCGCCGAAAAGCTGCCTCGTTCACACTTCCCGACCACCGCGTCTCCGCTCATCGTCTGTGTATCGTCTGCCCACGGCGTACACAGATATGGCAAGAGGTTAATCGATGCTGTCTACGTACCATAACCATATGAACGCTTACGTACGCTAAATGCAGCTATTTTGCCGGACGTTAGGCCATTTCTAACATTCTCGCTTTTAAAACGATAAGATTAGCCTAGTGGCGCCATCCGGTGGTTAGGAGGGAAACCATTGTTGTCAACAACAAGGAACTAGAGACCTGCACATTTGGCACTGCTCCAGCGCGCACCTTCTAGCTCGTGCCTTTTGCCGCTAGGGAAAGGCAGCTACGGGCGCCGTGGCGCTACAATTAGCCTGTTTAGCAAGATGGCGTCGGTTATTTTACTTCAAGGATGTAATAGTTTTGTCACTTGTCTACGTTTTGAGTATTCATCATTCATCCATAGCGTTACGAAAGATGCCAGAAAGTCACGCATGCATGCGCGCAAACTGAATATTCACCGCTAGCATTTATAGAAATGTCATATTTGCATCGTTCATTACTAGGTTTCAAAATATTAAGACAGGACAAATGCACAGGGAGGCAGTGAGAGGAGAGAAATCATTTGTCGAAAGCAGACGATGATGATGATCATGACAAACTGGTCAATTGATCGCCCTCTACGGCCATAAAGTTAACAAAAGTTGGCGCACGCAGTCCCATAGTACCCCGCCAAATGTCTAGGTCTCTAGTTCAGTAGGTCTTGGTCAACAAACTGACGCCGCTTTTAAGCCTAAAGGGGGAGGAATCGTCACCCAAAAATTTAATGTGACCATATTCTATGGAAACCAAAGTGGGACGGGGGGGGGGTAGTACGAAGTGACCATTTAATGATACATTTTTATTTCAAACACTCAAAAGCCATTTTAGTTTTTCTAATGGGGATGACCCAAGCGAGACCCATAGAAGGCTTCTGACTTCATCAAACTGCTGACTCCATCGGCCGAGGTATGACGCGCAAGTCGCATAAAACTTCACCACAGTACTCACAACCTCTTCTCTTCGAACTTGTCCCTAGCTGTTCTTCGAGCTCTGTTGCCCTTGAGCGCGCACTTGGCGGCAGAAATATGATTGCTCAAATCTTTCTTGCACTTTGGTCTGCAGCTGGCTTAAGGCGCTGTAGACTTCCACAGCTGTCTTTTAACTAACATTTGGAGTACAGTATATAGCTTCAAACATAGCAGCTTGACAATGCAGAAAATAGAGCCAGAGCTCTCCACATGGGTCTTCGAAAAAGGACTTGACGAGAGACGGACACTTGTCTATCGACAGCCAGGATATGCGTAGCGTAAGCGCGGCGATATCTAGTTCGAAGAGTTAATATATGAAAGACGCGCATTCACTACATGCGCCTTTATTCACGGTTAAACCTTGAGCCGTCGTAGCGGAGTGGTAGCGTCTCCGCCTCAAACGCCAAAGTAGTAGTAGTGGTTTTTATTTAAATAATAATAAAAAGGAAGGAAAAGATTTTTCCTAGCCCCGGCATCTGCCATCGATACTGAAGCACCTGAGCTGGGGCAGTGGAAGTAAAGGATAGCAGGCAGAATGGAGAAATGAAATGAAAGAGGTGAGGGGACAGGAAGAGGGGATAGGGGAGAGGTAATATACACAAACTATTTACACCAAAAGAAATGTGTACGGGCTGTGCGCGTGGTTAGTTCATGACGGAGCAATAAAAACCCACGCGCACAGCGCTATGTTGACTACAACTGGAGTGGGGCGTCCAGTTGTTAATCGTCCAAGATAGGACTCGCGGAGCGTTCGGTCACTGCGTGCAACTACCTGTCGGAGAATAAACGGGACGTCAAGCCCGTCTGTTCGAGGAATGCACAGAGGCTCACCAAGGTTCGCTCACGGGTGCGCGCACTGCCCTGCGGCCACAGTGTATAGTAGCATGCGCAGCGCCCTATAGGCCGCAAGCATATCGCAACGAACATCGGCGAACGCGGCACAGCTCGCGGAAAACGCGAGCCTCCGAGCCCTCACGGAAGCAAGCCTTGTCCGGCCTATCCAGTATTCAGCCAGCCATGAAAGCAGACGCGAGTTTGGGGAGGCCACGGTCAGGTTAGGGCAGTACCACCTTAGTCAGGTGGTGCTGCCGTACTGTGATGGATAGAGCGGATAAAGCCGCTAGTGATGGAGACAAGGTACCTTTCTAGGCCGTTCCGAAAACATACGATTTGTAAAGCAGAAAAAAGGTAAAAATAAACTCGCTCGCGTTACTCGCACCGGCCATGTTTAAAAGGAGGCGATCCTGAGAGCTATTTATCAACCAATGCTTCGTTAAAGCCAAAGTGGGACAAAACGCCGTCCCACAAGTACCTCGGTGGGACACCGGGACCATGGCTGCAAAAGCGGGACTGTCCCGCCTAAATCGGGACGTCTGGTCACCTTACCCAAAATAAAAAAAAATAAAGCAAGTTTATCACTCACACGTTTTCTAAGGGCGAGATGAGGCGAAGCGAAAGACCGTTGGCTCTTTTATGGCCATTGCACGCGCTGAGAAACGCAGTAACAGCGACGATTTGAGTCCGAAGCGAGGCGTCCTGCATCGAAGGGCGCCGCCATGTTTGTCAAAGTGGGTATTCAACTCCGTTCTCGCCTTCCTATTGGCTGACGAGATTCGGCGGATTTTTTTTTTCCGCCGGCAGAGTTCGGTCCTGGACCGATCGCGCTTTCCGCTGGGTATTTCGGCGGGATCTCTGTCGCGGCAGCGGATTCCGATTGCTCTCGCCGCCGAATGTCCAAGTGTGAACGCGCCTTAATACATAATGGAAGGAACTTTACTACTTCTGTAGCGCGGTCGTCCTGGAGAGGTGTGCTGTGTTTCGGACAAACCCTTCAGTTGTGTTTCAGTGATGCCAAAAGAGAAGTGTCAGGGTTCTTGCAGCTCTCTGCTAAGGTCAGGGCGATTGTGGCTAGATACAAACGAAGTGCCAAGGCCCGAGGACGACTTCAGAAAATTCAGAGAAACATATGCAGCTGGACCATCTCGAGGGTATACAAGACGTACCAACGCGATGCAACAGTGAACATGTCATGATGGCCAAGCTCAGGAATCTCCGTGCAGTCATCACTGTAGAAATTTCAGAATCTGACTCAATTCCAAACTTGAACGCAAGTGAGTGGAAGCTTATGAATGCAGCAGTGCAAGTCTTGAAGCCACTTGACCATGCCACGTACGTGACAATGGTTCTGCAACATTAATTTGTGTAGCGGATATCGGTGAACGCGGACGAAAAATAGAAATGCACTCGAATCAAGCTCTTACTTTTTTTCCCTGGGCGTCCTTGTGCCCCTTTTGTGTACAGCAAGACACGGAGCAATACGTGGGCATCTTGAGAAGGAGTAACTCGAGTGCGTGCGTCGTGCATACACAACTTCAATCTGGGCTATCCTGCAACATGGCGGACTGCGCACGGCGGCCGCTAGAAGACAGCGCAGTTTGCATAAAATATTTATCGCAAACGTCATTGCTGAGCTAGGAGGAAAGGGCGAGACATGGGCGAGATAATTATACTAAGAGGCATGAATTGCACACAACAAGACATAGATGGGTACACAGATTCGACAGGAAGCATTCTGCTGGATGTGTGGAAGGCGATTTTGTATGTAACAGTACTGAGAAGTGTGAAGGGCTCATATATGGGAGGCAGGGAGTTGCACTCAATGATACACTATGCATCATGTCACATGGGATTTATAATAGGCCAGGGGTAATGAACATAGATGACCACGGATGCAGAGGTCTAGGTAGTGACCATAAACGGTATCAAGACTAGTTTCAGAAGAGAAACCAATGTATACGAACAAGGCAAGATGAACAACCGAGATGGAATCTTTTACTCAGAAAAGCGATACGAACAGCAGCCAAACAAATTGAAGTAATTTATGAGGATAATAAAACAGAATAGACTTATACAAATTTAACTCGATTGCTTGAGCTAGAGCATGTTAAGGTACAAGTCAGGCCAAAAGGGAATAGGATATGCAAACCCGAGAGCTGGTGGGATGAGGAGGTCAAGAAGGCCATAGAGAAACGCAATATGTTGAGATTGCTGAAAAGGAACAGAGGCCCCTATGGCTAGCATTTCTGGATATGAAGGGGGCCTATGACAGCATTGTTCAAGATGATCTCTGGACATACAAGGCACATTGGATGTGGAAGATGGAATAATTAATCTTTTAAGATATCTATAAAAGTAAAATGCTTATACAATGGGAAAAAAATGTATCGGAGCCTATAGAGATATAGCGGAGGCTTAGGCAAGAGTGTCCTCTGTCGCCTATGTTGTTCATATATATTGTACCTACAAGGATTAGAGACCAAACTAGAGAGAAGTGGACTTGGCTTCAATCTTTGTTTTTCAAGCGAGGAGAATGGATTGAACAGTCATTACCAGGATTGATGTATGCGGATGATATAGTACATGCTGATGGCTGACAAGTAAAATTCGCAGATGTCGATGGACATCTGCAATACAGAGGGAGATAGATTAGGACACAAGTTTAGTAAAGAAAAGTCAGCAGTCACGCTAGAGGTGGTGGATAAGTACAAGTATCTTGGGGTGTGGATAAGCATTGGTGAAATCTGATGGAGCATGAAAAATATGTAATGATGAGAGGTAGCAGGAATGCAGCTGTCATGAAAAATAGGGCATTGCAGAATTACAACAGGTATGAAGTGGTATAAGCACGATATGGAAAGTGGTGAGGGTTACCAAGTCTGACTTTTGGCAATGCAGTCCTGTGCATGAGACCAGATGTTACTTGATTTGATCTTTATTCAACATCAGGTGATGTTGGGTGCACAGGCAAAAAGCCAGAAAGTTTTGATTAGGCCAGTGCACCCATTCTTTTACAGCAGGGGTAGCAAATATTACGTTACACATAAATACATACATCGATAAAAATACAGAGAGAAGGCAATGGAAGATTACACAGCATATATAAGCCACTCGTAGACACCATGTTTGCATTATCAGAAAAAAGCAAACATAAAACGGTTACTGTCGTATTAGCAAAAAAAAGATACAGAATAATCATGACTAGTTAAAAAAATAAGTACAAGTGGAAAACACATGTTATCTAAGTAAAGATATCGCGCAACTTTTTCATGGACAAACTCGTATCATCTATGTCATTTTGTAGTAGTTGATTTACGGTAGTTGGCAAGGTGAACTTTAGCATCTGTTTCCCATAATTGGTACGGCATTTGGCAACTTTCCAGAATTCAGGATGACGTGTGGGGTATGAAGCTATGTTTCTATTTAATTCAGCTATTTCAGCCATGGTTCGGATACGATTTATGACATTTGACCTGTAACATTTGCATAATCTAAAGCCATACATGGAGTCCACGCGAGTAACGTTTAGTTTTTTGAATAAGTCAGCTGTAGGATATTGGTATGGCACTTTACTTAGAATTCTAATGGTCCGTTTTTGCAAGACTACCAACTTGTGCATGTTTTCTGCAGTTGTAGTGGCCACACTAGGATGCCATAGTTCATCAAAGATAGGAAGAGTAATTTAAAACGAAGGATATTAACGGATGTGGGGAAAGTCGGGCAGTAGCGACGTATAAGGCCGATGGTGCTAGATAATTTACCGGACAAATGTTCAATGTGTCTATCCCGACATGCTTTTAGTGACGTAAACTCCTAAAGTTTTATAACAGGGTACAACTTCCAGTACATTTTCATTGAGCAGGAGGGGAGGAAGTTCAATATTCGTGTATGAAATATAACTGCTTCTGACTTACTGGTATTTAACTTTAAATAGTTGTTACATGCCAAGTTGTTTATTTGCGAAAGGGTGCCATTCGCACGAGCACTTAAGTTTGAGCCTTTGCTTCCCGAAAGGAACATTGCTATATTGTCTGCATATAATATGTATTTGTCAGGTTCACCTATGCACACAATATCGTTAATATGTAGCATAAAAAGAAATGGACCAAGAATACTACCTTGGGGCACGCCTGTAGTCACCGTTTTAACATGTGAGAAGTATCCATTTATATAAAAAAATTGTGTGTGGTGCTGTAGATATGATATTAATAATGACAAAGCCTTACCACGAATCCCTTAGGAGTTAAGTTTCTGGAGCAATATTTGATGATTAACGAGATCAAAATCTTTGCTGAAGTCAAGAAATATACTTAGTACTATACACCTGTTTTCAAAGTTCTCCAATATGAATTCTTTTTGAGAGAGAAGGGCCAATTCTGTTGATCTGTTTTTTCGAAAACCATATTGCGATACTGTAACGGTCAGTGAAGGATGTGAATCGCTCAAGAATCAGTTTCTCAAAGCCCTTTGAAAAGATTGGCAAAATTGAAATGGGACGATAATTTTGATAAGTCGTTTCGGTCACCTTTCTTATATACTACTGTCGCTTTGGCGGATTTCATGCTCCAAGGAAAAGTTCCCTCTGATATACAGATGTTAAAAACTTAAGCCAAGCAAGGGGCGATTACATGTAGAACATATTTAACGGGCTTGATTTTGAATTCCAGATGCACCGGAAGATTTTCTATTTTTTAAGGGCATAAATGCAGCTATTACTTCATTATGGGAGATTGGATTTAAGAAGACAGTGTGATTTACGGCGTCCATATCACAGCTTAGACCATTGTTGATATTCGGTGTGGAGCTGATAGTGAGAAAGTAACTATTAATGGCATTAGCTAAATATTTTCCTTTTAGTTTGATGCCATCTCTTAGGAGGCCCGTAATTGGTTGAGAGGCACTGTCAAACACAAATTTCAATTTTTTCCAGACAGACTCTGACCGTCCTTCAGTTGAACTGAATAGATTGACATAGTAATTGTTTTTAGCCGCTCTGAGCTCTTTGGTGACGTAGTTTCTGTAACTCTTGAATGCGCTCAGTGCGTCTGGACTTCTGGTTTATAGAAAGCGTTTGACCAGTGTATCTCGATTATGTATGAGCTTTAAGAGTTCACGGTCTACCCACGGTTTCCGCGCTTTACGCGGGGAGGCAAAGTTTCTTTCTGGGAAGCAAGAAATATATATATAATGATGAACTTAGCAAGAAACAAGTCATAAGCAGTATTGGTGTCAGACGCACTTAACACATCATTCCAGTTAGCATCAGTTATGCGCTCACGAAATACCGATAGCGTGCGCAGATTCACATTCTGATAAGAGTGCTTTTGCAGACGTTTTTTGCTCTTGACCGTGAGGGCAACGGACAAGATGGGCAGGTGGTCACTAAGCGGAAAGTTAATTACACCAGATCGCAGGCAGCTTGCCTCGACATTTGAGATGAAAAGATCCAGAAGCGTCTCGGAACATACTGAATGTCTTGTTGGCGATTCGATGAGCTTATTACACAAATGCATATTGAGTAGGTATTCAAATTCTGTTTTCATGTTCAATGTAGCAAGCATATCAATATTAAAATCACCTCCAATGATTACTTAATATCTATGTTCATTGACGAATTCTAAGAACACATCTAAAAAAGGAAACAACTGGGTAACATCAGCACATGGGCGGCGGTAGCAAACACTGAACACATAGAATTTTGTGAGAAGCTAAGTATTTCGTAATGCGATGTCACAGAAGAAAATTCAGTAATTCGCATTCCAAGTTGTTAGATACGAGTATAGACACCCCCCCCCCTCGCTTTGTTTGCCGATTTAAATAGTACGACTTGCACCCTGGTAGTGTAACTACGTCTGCCTCAGTGACAAACCAGGTTTCGGTAAACATGATGACGTCAAAATGAGTATTCGATGCACTGAAGAAGCATTCGAGCTCATCATACTTATTTCGACCAGATCTTAGATTGAAGTGCACAAAGTTGCAGTGCTTCTTATTGTCACAGGAAATGTAACTGCTAAGAACTGGGAGGTCAACCATTTCATTAGAAAAACAAGCCATTAGGAAAGTGATAAAAGCGATGAAAAAGTGCCCGTTAAAGAACAAGTGGTAATACAGGAAGACACTTCGCACGCAACACCAAGGAATAGCTCTTCACCATTGTCACGCCAGCGATGATAAAAAGCAAAAGTACTTGGCTATTCAGCATTTCATGCAAGCATCTAAATATCAACTTGCGTTTCAGGGCAAGCGCTGTTTTTGTGCTCACATTATCCACTGTTGAAGCGCATGGCGAAACTGCCCATGTTATCTAATGGTTTCCAAGCACGAGAAACAATTTTTGTGCTTCTGATACTTTTACTAACGTAGCAATGTTTTGGAGAATTTCAGGTAAGTTGCTGCCTGGGAATGGAAAAATCATGGCACCAGCATGCGTTTGGGGAATGATTTCTCTGCTAGCTGCAAGTGCACAGTATTGATGTCGTGGAACTGCAATGCGTGCTCCTGTTTCCAACGTATGCTTGAGAATTTTGAAGGTTCCTAGACACCACAGACGCTTTTAAAGGGAGCTTAGCTAGCTGTTCTTTGAATTCGTTCGATGTCTCATTTGCTTGATGAAAATAACTTCAGAATTATCGGATTGCTTTGCATATATCCTGCCATTCCGGGTCCAGACATACTTCCAGCCACTGGCTTTCTTGCTCGCAACAGCCATTCCAAGTCACTTAAGAAAGGGGCATAGGCGTTCATTCAGAAACACTGGGGTGCTCGAGGTTCGGTCAAAGTAAGTGTTATCGAGTCGCAGCTTTTTCGTCTTTTTAAGTAGTGCATCCCTCTTCTGGCGCCTGTCAAACTGTACAACAATGTTGCTAGGCTTGCTCTTACCTGGCACTCGATGGCAAGCTTCTATGTCCCAAGGAGTAACATCCATGCCAGCAACAGTGCCAAGTTTGCACACAATTTCTACTACATTTTCACTAGGTACCTCATTGAGTCCTTTAATTTCGATGTTCCTGTTTCGAGAATATTGCTCAGAGCTGAGCAAACAAGACTCGGCGTCAGCAAGGAGCTTGCGGATCGCGTCAAGCAATGAACATTAGGGATGTTGGCACAAAATAAAAAAAGCAAACTAGAAGAATGACAGGTAAGTGTCTGTACAGCAGTTGTGAAGCAAATCAGGAAATATCGGTTAAGGAAAAAAGTTAAAGAAACAGAAAGGAGTATGTGGAAAACAGGGATGCTGATGAAATCGGCACTGACACACGGAACGTTTAAGCAGGAAATTGCCAAAGAAAATATCTACGATAATTCTAGGGGAACCTCCTTGTTGTTCGAGGCCGGGATGGGAGTAGTGCAGACTAAGACGTGCCAAATCAAGTATCACAAGATAAACACGTTATGCGGTGCGTATGGACAGGAGAAGGGCACATCTGAACACTTGGTATCTTTCTGTAAAAAGGCTTCACTTTACAGTTGAAAAAAGCAGCGGGTTTGATCTATTACTAAGTGAAGGTTATCCGACTCGTGGCTAAAGTCAAGGCAAGAGTGAAATGTTGAGTCATGGCTAGGTGGCGTGAGTTGCTGCCCGATTTAAATATCGGTCTGTAGCATTGTGAGATATTTTTCTTTAACAAGAATGATGACATCGTTTAGTACATGATGGGCTTCGTCAGTGCTAGTGGGCCGACCGCCTCAAATGCGCAGACTATGTAAGGCGCATTCTCGCGAGGACGACGAGCAAGGAGGCTAAAAACACTAGGCAAATCATCGAGGGCTCACGTATACAAGCGACAAAACAAACACTTTCAACAAATACACGTACCCACACTTGCAGACTCCGATGTCAAATTGTCACAGCTGCCTGTTAGTAAACTGGCAGTTGTGCACAGCGACTCCACACTCACTTGGTTATTTTATCACAATAGTAGTCAAACGGCGCATACAAGCTGCAAGCAAAGTGCAGGCTGATATACACACCTGGCGTTTTGGTCGCTTCGGCACTCTCATGACGTTTTCGGCAGAACTCTTGTCGTATATGCTCGGCATGGCAATGAAGGGAGCAAAGTTTGGTTTTTTTAAGTGGGGTTTAATGCAAGCATCCAGTGGCACGTAAAAAGTTTACCCATACCGTTTGTTGCTTTTCATCGCTGAGGAAAGCGTGAAACACTACAGCATCGCTCACTTTACGGGGGCAGAAATCTACCACACAATAGGCCACCATGACCAGCCTCTTAGAATCGCTTCTTCAGGAGAATCGATAGGATGGCACATCAAATGAAGCATGGCAGTAGAATTGCTACCAGTAAAACACTGCATTAAGTGTTAAAAGTATCAGAAATGGACGAACAGAACCCGAAAGCTAATTAAGTGCCTGCAGGTGAGGGATGGGACTCGGCAAAATACAAGTGTGGAAACAAAGGTAAACGAGACAGAAAGATGTGGAAGGAAAGAATACAAGGAAAATCAGCGCTAGGCATATATAGAGCACGAAAACAGGACATAAAGAGCATTTATTTGATATCTCGTGGGGCAGTTCATTGCTTTTCGAAGCTAGGACAGGAGTTTTCAGAATGGACACGTACAGGTCTAAATTTGAAGAGGAGGATATATTATGCACTGCCGGTAAAATTGAAATAGAGCAATTAAGTTTGAGATGCACAGAACTTCGTCCCACCCTTCCTGAGGGAACAGCTGTGGAGGGGTAGCTGTGACTTGCTGGGTACGATGGACGAATCAGTGAGAAAAGCGTGGCTTTCACAAAGGGCAGGTTAGAGGATTGGTGGAGTAAGTCGAGGTAGGGGTGAATTTGTGAAAAAGATAGTCAAATTAGGAATTTTAAAAGGAAAAATTGAAATTGAGGAAAAATTTGATGGGGGCATATAATAGGCTAGGTGGCACAAGCTGCCACCCGATACAAAGGGTAAAGCCATTATCACTCAACCACCCATCCGATAGCACGGAGCACATGGACTTTGCAGAGCAATGTTACATTGTTGCACAGCATCGGCCAAGAATGTTGCGAGACTGGAAAGAGATATCCCGCCTTTCATCACGGATCTGCATGACGTTATTTATTGTGAATCGACTGCTCGTCATGAAGATGCCGCTACCGATGGGTTTTGAATTGTGAGGTCTTCGTCCAGCCTGTCATTAAAACCAGATTAAAATATCTTCTCAGTATTATTGCCAAGGGGCATCTGTGTATAAGCAGGAAAGCGGCCATATTTGTAATTTCGTAATTTGGTGCCTATCATCTTTTAAGCAGCTGCTACACATCCACGTCCAGTGGCCTGCAGCTGGCCCATAGCTTGCTCAATATTGAATGAGTCATTTCATCACCCTCTCAAGGCTTCAAGAGTAACAAAAGAGGAACCTAAAACAAAAAGCTATATTAATGTAGCTTGCTCTCGGTTATCAGGGCAATGTCGGCAGACAGTCGGACAGAGGTCTCAAAGTGATCGGCACTTACTTGGGCCGACATTGCACATGATCTTGGGCCAGTCATTAAACACTTCAAATTTGATCTTAGTTCTGTATCAGCTGCGGCTCAGCCTTGTTAAAAATTAATTCGGGCCAACTAGGTTGGCCCCTTGAAGCGCGACGTCAATCCGCAACCTTGGCACAGGGTCTTTCAGCAAAGTCAGCCTGAACAGTTATCGTTGGTTTGCCTACATAAGGCTGACTTCACGCCAAGCTTGTTTTGCCCCTTTGGGAGGTACACATGCAACTCCTATTTAATGTGCAGTGAAAGGGGCGCACACGAGCCTTATTGATGCCAAAATGCCCCCAAGTAGAGGGGTCTTGGTACGAACTCTTGTAGAGTGAAAACTGGCACTTCTTTAACACATGCAGAAAAAATTCGGCTTACACTTTGGACTGCTTACGTGTGGGAATGCAGAAACATTACTGTCCCTGGGTGCATAGTTCACGTGCAATATTTGCACATGCATTAATGTTCTTTTCTACAAGTTCGTGTTTGCACGTATGGCACCACCTGGAACTCTGTACCACAAACGATTGCATCCCAATTTTAGTACAAAAGTCTGGGAAGACTGGTGCACATGTCATAGGTTCAAATCCCTTTGACAAGCTAGCCTCCAACTTGACTAGCACATGTAAGCTATATGCAACAAAAAGTCATAGACGCCGTCTGGAATGCTGTCCGGCAAATGGTTGCGTCACAGTTTTGGTATGAAGGTTGGAAAACCTGGCACCACATGGAGGTCAGCCAGTGCGAGTATATATAGACAAATGACATGTAATAGATTGTCTGAAGAGGTGTTGCTCGGCTTGCTGCGTGTGTCACGGCTGCTTGATGACGTGGCCTATTTTTCTTGACATTGCTGGGATTTTCTGTACCATCTGCGAGTACACACACACCACTGGGTTTTTTTGTAATGGGACTAGTAATGCTTCTGCATTCAAAAGTGTGCATTTTGATAGCCACTGTAGCAGATAAGTTTATTACCCGAGTATACATCCATTTCAATGTTTACGGAGTGGCAATAAATATCTGCACAGCGCTGATTTCAAAATGGTAAAAGAGCAAAGCTGACAGATTTTTGGAAATAAACATTGCATCCGGAAATGTTCTGGTCCGATTTCTCAACAACGAAGCCACAGCGCAAATTTTGGCGGGCCCTGTGAATTTCGTTGTAACAGGGTTCGAATGCAGTGCTTTCAAATATTACCCATCTTATGTATCGGTATTCTATCACTCACTACCACACCACAAAAATTTCTAATTTGTACACCTTTTCACGACCCTCGGGAAAACCAGTTTTCTGGGCTGTGGGGAGAACGTGGGGAGCTTAACCCTCAACTCTTTCCTGCATTACGGGACCAATATGGCGGCGCCCATGGAGCTGTTTGTGAGAAGGTCTACAGTTGGATACAACTTAAGCTTGCAGTGAGGTGCCGCCCCCGTTCGGGACTGGTGCAAAGAATACCTCCATGTCAAAAATGTAATCTGTTGTTAGAAAATGTTTCTTGTTGCCCAAGGAAGGTAACTACCAGACGAAATCATAAGCCCAGGAATTTTGATGCCTCTGGCTTGAAATGTTAAAAAGCTGATTTCGTTCATTGCGATGACTTGTCAGTGGAGAAACACGGGACGCCGCAGACTATGGTCCAGTGTCAACAATTGCAGTTTATTTAAGTTGTATCCTACTGTAGCTTCATTAACACTGAAGATATCGGCAATTTAAAATAATGTGTCTTCCATGCCTCCCTCAACTCACAAATGCCGATGCACTTGAAAAAAAGAAAAAAGGTTGGGACTTCACCTCTCTGGCCCCCATCTAGCCTCATCCTGCACACGCCACTTGGATAGGTCACCCAGACATGCCCACTGACTCTATCGCGGTAGAGGTGGCCAAGAATGCACGGTGAGGTGTTGCCCTAATCGGTAGCGAGCTGTTGCGAGCAACAATTTTTTAAAGTCATTTGTCAGCTATAGGGTCCACACAGAGCTTTTAAATTTGACTTGGATACTCACAAACACCACCTCTACAGATCTGTTGCACTATAATTTTACCACCAATATCACTTAAGGAGAACCTTTAAGCGGTTCATTTTTGCTTAAAGATACTCTCTCAAAGCCCGTTAGGCATAACAAATTTCATACAGCAACACAGTTGGCAAACATTTTTATACAGAAAATCTTGCACCACAAACAATGAACACACTTTACCTTGGCCACTGTAAAGAACTGAGCAATTTACAAAGAGAACAGTTTACTGGAATTGTGATAAGCACAAACGACGATAAACATGGCCAACAGAATTATACAATTTTTTTGTACTTAGGTGACTGGTGAACATACATATCTCCATCCCTTGTGGATTGTCTGAAGGGTAAATATGATGATAAGCACTCATATTTGGTGTTTAATCAGTTTCTAATAAATGAAGCAAAAATAAAGAGCTGCAGAGCTTTGTCACATGAAAAATCACTGCCATCTTAGGCCAGCTGCTCTAGAAGTAGGCCCCTTGCAGAAGAGGCCAGTCAGCACATGTGTAGTATGTTTCATTGAAGACTGTTAGTAATACTGTTAGCAAGACTTAGCAAACAGGTTTTTGAGAGTAAGGTTTGGTTGGAGAGTATGGTTGAGAGTATGGCTGTAGCAGAGGGCTCTGGATTTTGACTACCTGGGGTTCTTGAACGTGCACTGACATCACACAGCGCACGGGTCTCTAGCATTTTGCCTCCATCGATACGCGACCGGTGCGGCCAGGATCGAACCAGCGTCTTTCGGGTCAGCATCCAAGCCCTATAACCACTGAGCCACTGCGGTGGCTTATTTTGAGAGTGTATTCTGAATGGTGAAAGCCTTCAGAAGGCAGCTACAATGTAACAATACTATGCTAAAGAAACATATCTCAGCAATCTGCTTTCGAATATTACTGACAGCCTTCAGTAGAACAATGAACAATTTGTATAAACATTCCTTACTCACATTCCTGTCATATGCAATTCACTGCACGCCACTGAGCAATAACGTACAGTACTTCAGTATCAGTATCAGATCACTTCTCGCATAACCAAGTGTGCAGGTGGCACGACGTAATGTAGGTTGGACCATCACGTAAAAAGTGCACTGAATGAGAAGCAGACTTTTCCAATGTGGACTGCTCCATCAATTCTACTGATGCATGCATACTTTTGACAAGGATTGTAATTTGTGTGCGAAGACTTCTTGTTTGTGTCAAAGAGGGCTTTCACAATAGTACAAGCAGCCCGTAAATGAGTAGTGGTAAGAAGGAAAGTAGAGGAATTCAGGACCTCATCATCAGCCTGATTACGCCCACAGCAAGGCAAAGGCCTCTCCCATGTCTCTCCAATTAACCCTGTCCTTTGCCAGCCGCGCCCACCGTATGCCCGCAAGCTTTTTAATCTTATCCGCCACCTAACTTTCTGTCGCCCCCTGCTACACTTGCCTTCTCTTGGAATTCACTCCGTTACTTTTAAGAACCAGCGGTTATCTTGCCTTTGCAATACATGCCCTGCCCAAGCTCAATTGCAGAAGATATTCGCTGTAGAACAGATATTCAGCTTTAAATGAGGAAGAAGACTTTGATGTTCAAGCAATGAATGATAATCTCACAGCTATCATTGTGGAGTGCGCAGCTGAGGTAGGCAGTAGGATGGTACGAAAGGATACCAGCAAGCTCTCTCAGGAGACTAAAGATCCAAGAAACATCAAAGCATAAAACCATCAAGCCCCACAGACAGAATAGAACTGGCAGAGCTATCAATGGTAAACAATAAGCATACGGTAACTAACATAAGGAAGTTTAATACGGACAGAATCGAGTGTGGTCTAATGAACAAAGGTAGCTTAAAAGCGGTGAAGAGGAAACTGGGCATATGCAAAAATCAAATGTATGTGTTAAGAGACAAAGAGGGTAATGTCGTTAGCAGTGTGGATAAGTAGCTAAAGAGTTCTACACAAATCTATACAGTGACCAATGTAATCAGGACGTATGAGAGATAAGCAGTATCACACAGCAATAGGTCATCCTGCCAGTAATAATACAGGAAGTAAATGAAGCCTTAGGAACAATGCAAAGGGGGAAAGCAGCTGGTGTGGGAAGCAGGCACAGTGGGTCAGGGAACAAACGTGGGTTAATGACATCCTAGTCGAAATCAAGAGGAACAAGTCGGCTTGGGCAGAGCATGTAATGTGAATGCAAGGTAACCATGGTTCTTAAGTGTAACGGACTGGATTCCAAGGGAAGGGAAGCATAGCAGGGGACGGCAGAAAGTTAGGTGGGCGGATGAGATAAAGAAGTTTGCGGGCATAGGGTGGCCGGAGCTGGTACAGGACGGGGGTATAATTGGATAGATATAGGAGAGGCCTTTGTCCTGCAGTTGGCAGTCAGGCTGATGATTACGATGACAAGGAACACAATGCAGATTTCTTAATGTCAATGCATTCACAGAGACCATGTTTAATATGGAAGAGAACAATGCATAAACAAGATGGAAGAAAGAAAGTATACTAGGGCTGTTATACTTCAATGCAACTTGGGAATGAATCGGTAGATGACCTTGAAAGAGGCCCTTTGACCTATTGCAGAAAGCTATTGTCAAGACATTGTGGACAACTGCATTGCACCTGCTAGCATGCACCTTACTGAGGCAGTGACATGTGCAATGCAGTTGACCGCAACGCTATGACATTCGATCAATGCCATAGGTTGGAGAGACTCTCCGACGGACACTTGCCCATTTGTTCTTGTTTTGTTTCTAATTATGATAAATCAGCGCTCATGCTATCTCCTTCCCACTTCCATCTTTGAACACTTCATTTGTGTTGTTGAATCAACACCTCATACCAGAATTATCCTTCCGTTTCACTTGCAGTGTACTGGTGCTTGATTTACAAGGGGCTGAACGAATCCAGGCTTGGCTGGTCTAAGCAACTGAAGAGATTCGTTTTTGTAGTTTTGTTGCACTGGAACATGAGCCGCTGGGTACCCATTAATTTCACAGCTGGGAGAGAAAGCTTGAACTGGAGGTTGACTGGGAGAGTTCACTGTTGTTTCTAAATCAGTTGACTGTTCTTGAAACCACTGCAGTGCTGTTCCACAGCCCTAAAAGGATAAAGAAAAGATATACAATTTTAGACGAAAACAAAATTTAATGTATGGATGCCTTTTTTTTCAGCTATACAGCATTGCATGCTTTGGAGGTGTGTACATGCTAATTTTTAGCGCAATACCTGACACCGAAATGTTTTCAGGACAGCTGACTAAACTGAATTGCTACAGAAGTGCCGGGTAGCACTGAAATGGTGATTTGTTGCTTGTGCGACTTCTCCAACAAAACAGGAAACAAAATGTTGATATGATTCCACCAGATTCTTGATGTAAGCGTATGATAACAAGTGGTAGGGGTTTAACGCAGTTAAGCTGAATAGACGTGCAATAGCAGGCGTTCATTCTTCAATTGGAGGGGGCACTTAAGCTCCGCCTTCCTCGTATGACGCGATAGCTTTAGTGGGTTAATGCCCATATATGCAGAACTAGTCATGCTCTGCTTAGCATTCTATAAGGATTCTGGCGACAGCCCGTCTGGTTCAGCTGCGTAGTCGGCCCGGGACACCTGCAGCCGGGGTCTCTGCACGGCGATAGGCATCTTAGTTCCCACGGCCTGTCCCCGCTTGGGTTATTGGATTCGAGACGGACGACTCTGCCGCCGTTTGTAAACAACATTGTTACGGAGGCAGTTAGCGACCGCCAAACCGAGCACGAGTGGCTCACTTCTTCAACTGTGCCTGCTCGCTGGCGCCTCGCCCATTCGGACTTCCCGGAAGACGTGTTCGGCTTGACAGCGTGATAGCTGTCGCTCGGACGCGAAGACAATGCTCTCTCTGGTGGGGGCGATTGTCCAGCGGCACCCTCTCTCTCCGGCGAGGCATGTGACGGGGGCGTGTCCCTATGTGAAGTGGTGTGTGTACGACAGCGCAAGTTAGGCCGCGCCCAACCTGGCGAAGACCTCCTTGAACCTGGGGAATCCTAGGGACCAGACCCTTTTAAAACCGGACGACGAGTGCCATGAGAAGGAATCCTCGATCATCCTCAGATCCTCCGACTTTCCCCTATCACCCTCCAATGGGTTCCTAAATCTTGTAAATAATGTAAAATAAACCCCCTGTACAGTTTCCTTCATAACCAAGTCCGACAACGTCATTCAAAGAAGGGACCTGCGGCGCTGAAAGAGTCAGCTCACTCAAGGTCCCCTCATCTCTAACAATTCATAGATTGCTGACAGTCCTCATACCACTCCTGGGAAGGCAGTGCAGCGGTTAAACGTTGTGACACTAACTTGTGATGAGAGGTGCTGCGACTGGCGGGGATTGTGCAAACCATGTTGCTTTTTCCGAGCAACCTCTTACAATCAATCATTATTTTAACTGCCACATGCCACAGTGGTCACTGCTCACAATCCGGAGGGCAGGTTGTGACGATGTCACAAGGTTACGTGGCCTAGGTGGCGCAACACCCTCCTCCGAACTTACCCGAGATTCCTCCCGTTGGCTGCAGCTTTCCCGACACTCCTCTGAACTAACCCGAGCTTACCCGAGTCACTCTGAGAGCACAAGACAAGATTCCTGTTAAGGGTTGGTATGTCTAGAGTAGTGCTTTCGGACTAAAAACATCCCATAGAAGTGTGCGGTTTTGGTTATGTTATGTATCGCCAACTACCTCAAATATGGACTGTTATCAAGTATAATTCTGTATGCATATCACAGAACAGTACTGTGTTTTCCGGTGTATAGGATGCGATTTTTAATTTTTCGTCGATGCGTCTTATACAACGGTGCGATTTATATACAGCCAAAAATGACGTGCCAGCACCGCTCTAGTCTGGCCATGGAAAATAAAATTGATGTGCAAAAAAAATGTTCGGGCATTTTAAATTTATCTTACGGTAAAATGGCATAATCTTGCCATGGGCAGACTCAACGTGCTGACCGCCGCATCCAGTCCAGTGATGTTCTGGAAAGTTTCACTTTCAGCATCAGTTCCGTCGACGTCTCAACATACTGCTGCAGACGAATTAGAGAAGCTATGACAAAAAAATTCAAGTTGAGTGTTGAATATGCGCTGGAGAATGAGAACAGGGAGGCAGTTCGGCATGAGCGAAAAATTCTGACGCCGGCACAAAGCTGCAACAGCGCTCCAGTCGATGAAGCCACCAAAAATCTCAAGGAACAGCTATAAGTGTGTAACGTGCATGTTTGAGCATTAGCTGTGGTGCGAGAGTAAAGAACTTTTCAGAAACACGCTGCACCGCTACAGGCCTTGCAATGTTTTGGCACACTGCTAGGTTCTCTGGAGAGTCACTGCAGCTGCGGCTCTCGCCGAAAGAAACTTGCCGTGCTGTTACACATGCCATAGCATACGGTGTACTGTCAAGATCTGTGCTGCGAACGGCGCGGACAACGGTGCGAAACTGAGGAATGAGCTAAGAGCTAATGCTTTGAAAGGCTGACTGCCGGAGGAAGGCAAGCTAGATATCTTTTGTGCACGACAGCTACTGCAAGGATGCATTTATTTTCACCTCACTCCAACGAAGCTATCCTTAGCACATTTTAACGCAATAGTGTTAAGGAGCTCGTTTCGCAGAAAATCCGGCATCGGTGCCGTTGACCGTGAGCGAAAAACCGACAAATAATTCCCATAGAAGCAACCTAGGAGGCAGCTGGGCCACACAGGTCACGTAATATCGTGCTGTCATCACATCCTGCCCGCCGGATTCTGAGCACACTGCTCACCATGGCAAGTGGTGGTTAAATTAATGATTGGTCGCAAGAGGTTGCTTCGAAAGAGCAACCTGGGTCGCACAAGCCCCAACAGTGGAAGTACCAGCCATTGCAGGGCAGTGGCGCATCGCTTGACTGCTGCATACACATGTGCCAGGAGTGGTACGAGGACTCCCAGGGATCTATGAATGTTAAGTAGTAGAGAATGATCAATTCTGCATACCGTATAAACGCATGTAAGGGCCGCACCCGTGTAAGGGCCGCACCCCGTATTCCCAAAGGAAATATTTGAAAAAAAAAAATCCGTGTAAGGGCCGCACCCAAACTTTCCAGGAAACACGCAAGAATAGCCTTCGAAATACATGCGCACAGGAGCTTCGAGGTGCCGTCCATGGATGGCGCCCGAGGCCGCGGGTCATCATCATCATCTTTTCTTCTGCCGCGAGCTTCTGCTACTGTACTTCCGCTATCCGTATCGGCATCGGTATCGCCAGGTCTAACTTTGTTCTGTTCTGGCTGTCAAAGCATGCGTTTTTTGGTGGTTGTGTTAGCGTGGTTGCTCGGCATAGTTGTTGCTCTAGTGCGCTGTCGTTCTTCACTTTTTCATGAACTGCCTCCGAGCATTGTCACTGTTGCACGATGGGCAAACACCTCAACAGCTACACGGCGGGCTTTAAACTGAAAGTAGTGGAGTTCGCTCTCGAACACGGCAAGCGTACCGCGGGCAGAAAATTTGACGTGGACGAGAAGTGTGTCCGACGGTGGTGCGGACAAAGGGATGCGTTGAAGAATACCAGCTCCAAAAAGCGCGCTTTCCGAGGCAAGCCATGCAAATTTCCTGAGCTAGAAGAAGAGCTGCTATGCTATTCAATGGAAGTGCGGAACAACGGCTACGCGTTGACAACGGACATGCTGTGCGTAAGGGCACAAGCCTTGGCACGTGCTAAAAGCGTACCGCACGAGGACTTCAAGGCTAGTGCCGGCTGGGTACGAAGATTTCTGAAGAGGAAGGGCCTATCATTTCGGCGAAGGACCACGCTGTGCCAGCGGCTGCCCCCCGACTACACCGACAAGGTGCTCAGCTTTCAGAAGTATGCCATCGGTCTGCGTCGTGAGCACAACTATATATTTTCACAGATAGCGAACGCCGACCAGACCCCCATGTGGTTCGACTGTCCCGAGAGCTGCACAGTTGAACTGAAAGGAAAGAAGAGTGTTTTCGTGCGGACAACCGGCGCAGAGCGCCCACGGTGTACCGTTATGCTGTGCGTCACCGCGGACGGGCGGAAGCTGCCCCCCTAAGTCATCCTGAAAAGAAAAACGATTCCTAAAGGCGTTTTCCCCAAGGGAATTGTAGTTCGCGCCCAAGAAAAGGGCTGGATGGACGATGAGCTTGTGCTTGACTGGGTAAAAAGCGTTTGGGAGAAGCGCCCAGGCGCCATGCTGGCCCGACGATCGCTCCTCGTCTTGGACAGCTTCCGCGGTCACTTGACGGGTAGGGTTAAGGAACGCCTGCGCGGTATCCGCACAGACATGGCCGTGATACCGGGCGGCCTCACCGGCATGCTGCAACCCCTGGATGTAAGCGTCAATCAGCCTTTTAAGGTTGAATTTCGAAGGCAGTATTCGGAATGGATGGCCAATGGCAATCACGACGAGACGCCGACAGGGCGGCTTAATTAAGAGGGCACATCTCGCGACTGTGCTTGGATGGATTTTGTCCGCGTGGAATTCCGTGTCGACCGACATTGTAACCCGGAGTTTCAAAGTGACCGGAATTTCAAACAGTTTAGACGGGACCGAAGACGACTTTCTGTGGGCTGAACATTTACCTGAACACAGCACCAGCTCGGAGTCTGAAGACTCCGTGAGTGATGCCTGAACGGTAAATAAATGCCGCGCATTCCAGATTGGTTTGCTTTCACTTGAAAAAAAAAATTTTTTTTCGAAAATCGCGTGTATGGGCCACACCCCGAAATTTGCCCCCCGAATCTGGGAAAGAAAGTGGGCCCATACACGCGTTTATACGGTATATGGGCATTAAACCATTACAGCTATCGCGGCATAACCTTAAGGCAGAGCTTAAGTGTCCCTTCTAGTTTTTTTTTTTATAGCACTTACCGAATACTAAACTGGTGCATTTTATGTGTGATTTTTTACGGACAAACTGCTGTTTGCAGGGGTGTAGGTGTTCTACATCAGGAAAATATGGTACTTCAAGAATCGTCCTTTGTTAGCCACACTACCTGAAGCTGAAAGCTACACAATGCTTGTGTTGACACCACAGCAGCATTTTTATGAGGCACAAAATCATGCAGATGAGCAACGGGGGATGACACACTGAAAATGCACAAAATTATGCCAATCACTCACTACAGCCAGTCTTTGCAAAAACAAATTATTTTGAGCAGATTTTCCGCAGACAATTCCTGACTGGAATTCCCTTCCAGAAAGCGTAGCTGATTCTGCAAACTCTGGCAAAGCACTAGAGCAGTATCTATATATTAGTTGGACAGCATGTAACAATGGTTATTTGATTTGTTGGCACTGTTCCTTTAATGATGTATTGGTCACTTTCTCCCCCTTTTTTCCCCGTAATTCTTGCTCTACTGAATTCGTGCCATTACGTTGCCTCTGTTGGTTTTGAAGGTTGTTTCCTTTTCCTTGATTTGTATGCCCCTCTTGCGAGGGCCAGCGTTCTGGCGTGCAATATTCTGAAATAAAATGAAGTCGCTGCTACAGCTCCTCATGTCAGTCCATGCTTGTGTGGTGTTTCAACACCAGCACCTAGACACAAATTAGGCCTACTGTGACATTCCAGTCAACACTCCACTATAAAAAAGCAAAAGGTAGACACAAAAAAACTCAATATATTAAAGCAGCAAACATTTACCTACAACACTACTGGAATGCACTGAACAATGAAAACGCAACTGTGAACAATTTATTGATGGCCTACATAACCACCTTTACTTCTTCAGAATGCAGACATGTGCATCTGAAACTGAATGCTTGCATTCACCTGCATAGCTAGGCCAAGAAAGAATTTCAAAAGGGGGGAACTTCTAGCACATCGGAATTCCAAAAAAAATATTGAGGCCTCCAGTGCACATGCATTGGCCATTTAGGAGAAAGGAAGCTTTGCCAACACATGTTCGGCTTGCACTTGTTTACTGCAGCACCATCACATCTAACAAGAAGTGTCAGAAAAGCAAACATATTGTCACGTGTGAATGCGGGAGATCACTGATCACAAGAGACAGCGTGTCTTGACCACAGCTCCAGATCGCTTCCTCTTCTTCTTTTGAGGCATTCACGCCTCCCGCATTTACACGTGACAATATGATGCTGAAGATATTTTCAGCTTATAAATTTTGGTTTCTTTCAGCACATAAATTTAAAAACTTATCAATAACAAAGAGCAGCTTACTCCATCATACTGACGTACTTGTTGCAGCTGTAAGTCAAGATAATTTTTTAACATTGCCGTTTTGTCAGATACTGCGTTTCCAGAGTATTAACTAATCACAGTGAAAGCTTGTTAACTCGAACTCGGTTAATTCAAACTTACGGTTAATTTGAACTGATGACCGGGTCACGGCACAGCCCTGTGTATTTCAATGGGGAAACTCCCGATAATTCGAACAAGTTGGCATAGAAGTTGACCCATAATTGAGTAAAACACGCTCCAAATTTACCCGAGATGTAAAACAATAGAAAATAAAAAAAGCCGAGTGCACGAGGCTCACGGAGCCTGCATTTCAGTGCATGCCGTAGCAGGTTTTCGCTGCCGGAGCACTCGCCCGCGCCGCTGATGCTTCGGCACGAGCCGTTCCAGGTTTTCGTAGTGCCGCGGTCGCTGGGTAGTGATCACATGGTGTAAACAACGTAGTATGGCGGTTCGGGCGATGACGGCTTTTGTTGGTGCCGCGAGCGCGAGCTACGTCGACAGCAGCATGGAGACGTTGGAGCCCTTAAGTGACGCCGATATAATTGAGGCTGCATGCTCCCAGCAGACATCGCAGGGCTCACGTGCGGTGAACACAGCCGACAGTGATGAGTCCGACGGCGGTGACGAGACTATGTCACCGCCAAGTGCACATAAAGTAGCATTAGCGCTTGATGTTGCAGCACGCCACTTCTCTGTCAATGAGAACTCTGGCATTGCGCAGGAGCTTTGGGCAAGCTGCAGATGATGCTGACGGAGTCTTAGCAGAAGAAACGCAAGCAAATGCGCTTTGCCAATTACTTTTAACTTTGACAACCCTTCCCCGTAAATAAACATGTTTTGGGGCATAAATAGCGTCATATATTCCAGCACTAAAGCTCGCTGCTCATGTGAATGCATTCCAGAACTTGTTTCTGGCGCATAACTGGCCGGTCAAATTATTTCATTTGCCATTAGGACCTGATGAATTAAATCATCATCATTTATTATCCCTTAAAGGCACCTAAGTGGGGTATTACATAAGAGGGGAGGGGGAAAAGATCGATGAATTCTCAGAATATGCCCACCACAAACGCGTAGTAGCGGCTAGCTCGCGATAACGAGTTTAGATGTGACTGCTTCGGGTTCTGCCTGCGCGGCGGGGCACTATGACCACTCATTCTAGTGCCCATTCGATAATTCGAACAATTTTCCGGTCCCCGTCGAGTTCGAATTAACGAGCTTTTACTGTATCTTGTTTGGCTTCAAACTGATATCCAATCTTCAAAGCAATGCCAACTTGTGCAAAAACTTTGTGATGCATACAAAGGCAAATGGGACAGGAAGCTCACACTCTCTTACACTGCTCGCATCACAGCGCACAGTGAATGACCGAATGTGAACTTGTGAAGTGAGCAGATCCGTTTCAACAACCATTGCTGTGGTTGTTGACGGTAAGCGGCTTTGAGGCGGACACTATTTAAAAAATCTGCTTCATTCCCAAACCCGAACACAAGACACAAAGCATGACTTGGGTTCTGCACATGCGCATTTCTACAACCTAAACTGTGCCCATAATGGGAAGTAGCCGAGCAAGTCTGTGCATGCAAGCACGGGACACAGCATGCAAAAACAGGACACAAGTAAACCGCACATAAAAACGGGCCGCAGTCTGGGGAACAGCAGGCGCAGCACTTGTATCCGTCATTCTCTAATCTGAGTGCCATTCTTTTATGCAATGAAAAGATTCCCTAAATTATGCCTTTTCCAAAACTCCCTGACGAGAACACACTTTTCCTCGCATAGTGTAAATCACCTTGTCGGCCTGATGTCTGTGGATCACTTGTGTCGTGGAATCAATGCCATTGGTGATCGAAATGAAAGTATGAAGTGAACCTTTTTTTGTCGAGGACATGGTCTGTGTGAACTGAAAAGAAAAAAATATGTGATCTGAGCCAGTCCCAAGCACTTGATGATCCATAACAGCGCGACAGACGGGACAAAGAAGAGGAGACACAACACACAGCGCTGACTCACAACTAAAACGTTTATTGGCTGCCAGCCAGTATAAATACTGGCCTGGTGGCCGGGAAAAAATACAAGCACGCTTGACTTGCGTGATATCAAAACATCGCCAGTTCATCAGGCACGTGTCAACATACAAGAGTCATCAGTGCAAAATATCACCCCTACAGCAGGCACGAGTTTTCATTCACAATCAAGGTAGCGGGTTTCCTTATCCGACAAGGCTACAGAGGGAGTGCTGATACACTGATCTGAAGTCCTAGCTATCAGGTGGGCTTCTATTATTTCCCTAGTTAGCGAGTCGCGGTTCTTACCTAATACAGAGCATTCCTTGTAAAGGGGAAAACAAGTTTTTGAGTCGTCGTTGTCTTCCTCGTCATCGTCATCTTCGTTGTCTTTGCAGTCTCTGCAATGTTTTGCCAAACATTGCAGTCTCTGCAAAACATTGCAGAGACTGCAAAGACAACGAAGATGACGATGACGAGGAAGACAACGACGACTCAAAAACTTGTTTTCCCCTTTACAAGGAATGCTCTGTATTAGGTAAGAACCGCGACTCGCTAACTAGGGAAATAATAGAAGCCCACCTGATAGCTAGGACTTCAGATCAGTGTATCAGCACTCCCTCTGTAGCCTTGTCGGATAAGGAAACCCGCTACCTTGATTGTGAATGAAAACTCGTGCCTGCTGTAGGGGTGATATTTTGCACTGATGACTCTTGTATGTTGACACGTGCCTGATGAACTGGCGATGTTTTGATATCACGCAAGTCAAGCGTGCTTGTATTTTTTCCCGGCCACCAGGCCAGTATTTATACTGGCTGGCAGCCAATAAACGTTTTAGTTGTGAGTCAGCGCTGTGTGTTGTGTCTCCTCTTCTTTGTCCCGTCTGTCGCGCTGTTATGGATCATCGTCAGCACCAACTCGCCCAACAACTGGTTTTCCCAAGCACTTAAAATTTAACACCATCAAAACTGACCCTTTCTTCGATTAAAACTGGAAACAATGGATGATTCACAAAGTGAGTTTGTACTGCAGCTAGAATGTTTTATGCAGCTCTAAAAGATAAACATTACTTGGATTTCACAAAAACAAAACAATGAGCATAAAATGGATACAAATGGACAGCATGCTACCTAAAACTGCCAACACATTGTTTTTTCTTGGCATGCTAATGTACTGAATCTAGATGTGTACAGCCCATACCTAGATATTTACAAAAAAATGGCGAGTATAGCCTAATCTTGCAGTTACATCTGTTTCTCTATTTCTCAACTTCATTAAGCATGCTTGAAATTATATTCACTACCCCTTTTATCAAACTGACAGATGCCTCGCTAACTTGCTCTTATCTCAAATGCTTATTTTCTACTTTTGTTAAATTGCCCAAAAGTGCTAATGGCTGCCAATCTTGGCTTACACATGCATTGACACCAATCGGCATTTACATGAATTCAGAGGGAAGGAGCTGGTTTTGAGAAAGAGGTTACTTGCCCTCTTACTATCTTCCTGAAGATTTTTTATGTATTGCACAGTTTCTTTATGGGAAGCTATACAACAATCTTAAGCTGCTGTTCCTAAGAAAATTCAGGCTACCAACATTCGACCCAACTGTACTGTACAACAGCTTTAGTGCCAGTTGAAGATGCTATAGTTTTGCAGGAAACAGTTTTGTGAGTGCCATCATTTGGCCACCTTGCTCACAGTTTAGTTTTATCTATTGTTTTAATTTCCACTCAATGAAATTGTGAAGGTGCATTCGTTACCAATAATTATGTGTTGTTATGCACAATGAGCTCATTCGAACTTCCATATTTCAAACTTCCAGTTTATCCGAGTGCACTAAAAAGGCTCCTTTTAATTTGAACTAGTATCTGGTCCTCCTAGAGTCAAAATTATGAAGAGTCAACTGTATTTGTGAAATCTGCTGCTTATCTGTGCAAATGACCCTTCTGCATGCCATGTTTGCTAATAGTATAGCGTTTCCGTGTGCATATTGCTGGAAACTATATTTGCGGTTGGCAGGGTCATAAATGCCAAAATAGGCAGCCAATACATTCATATACATAAAAAACATCTTAAGTCGTTCTTACCACTGTATCCACTGTTACCACAGGATGTGGTTTTGGCGAGATTCGGCTCAGAGAAGGGATCTTCTGCGAGCCTTCCATGCCATTCTTAGTCCGGCCAGGTTTCCGAGTCTTCTTTTCCTCCTTCATTTGATTCACATGAAAAAAAAAATTTGTTAAATGAACTTGCCAGCATATGTGTTGTTTTTGCTACGGGCTGTGCAGTCAGCAGGATTGCAAACGTGACAAAAGTAATAACTGCGAGTATTTATAAAAAGTTAAGATTTTCTTTGTCATACAACTCTTACCATTTTATGCATTGTTTTTGCCACAGGCAATGGTTTTGGTGAGCTGTGGTTGGGAGCAACGACTTTGAGTAAACCTCTCTTGCCATTTTCAGTGCACCTTGGTTTTCGAGTCTTCTTTGCCACCTTCATACAATTCATTTAAAAGAAAAAACGTGTTTTGTTGGATGGTTCTAACCATCCTTTTTTTTTTGCTATAGGCTGAGAGGTCATCAGGGTTAATAATATGAAAAAAGAAATGATAGCATTCTATAAAAAAAATGAATTTTTTTGTCATATGACTCTTAGCATTCTATCCATTGTTTTTGTCATAGGCTCTGGTTTTGGCGAGGCGGGGTTGAGAGAGGAAATTTTCAGTAAACCTCCCTTGCCATTTCTAGTGCAGCGAGGTTCCAGAGTTTTTTCTTTGCTATGCAACATCACCGCATACACTTCCTGCCTATTGGCATGGCTATAAATTCAAAGCAAGCAGCAACAACTTTAAAGTAAAAGAGAACGTTTTTGTTGTTATATGTGATCCTTACCATCGTCTGCCGTGTTTTTACCATAGGCCGTGGTTGTGATGAGACAGTGTCACGAGAGGCGATTTCCAGTAAACCTTCTGCGCCATTTTCGGTGCAATGTTTCCAAGTCCTCTTTGCTGTCTTTATTTGATGTGTGCTGTTATGCTTCACATGCTTTGTCACAGCTGCCGGGGAACAACTCAATCTGCAACAAATGAAGGACAGCACATTTGACATTTTGGATATAAGTGGAAAACCCTGGAAACAAAGCATTCAGAAAACCATGTATGGAAACACATGCACATCTGCAACAGTATTTCAATGGTACTACTCAGGGGACACCAATTTTTTCGATCTGGGGAAACCACACTGGCCTTCAAACGACGCCAAAGGACCTGTGCAATGCATTCGATGAAAACAAAACTAATGAAATATACTTCCTTAGTCAAAAGCCTGCAGATCACAGTCTGTTTTGTATTACACAGAAGAGCGCTTAAGGCCCCCCTCAAGCTTTAAAGATTATGTTAAGTGAAAAGAAACCCAATCCTTTCAAGACCTTTCGGTCTCCAGGGGTATCATAAGCACCCCACCTTAGGCTCAAGCTGCCGTGGTGGCTGAGTGGTTATGGCGCTCGGCTGCTGGCCCGAAAGACGCGGGTTCGAATCCGGTCGCGGCGGTCGAATTTCGATGGAGGCGAAATTCTAGAAGCCCGTGTGCTGTGCGATGTCAGTGCACATTGAAGAGCCCCAGGTAGTCGAAATTTCCGGGGCCCTTCACTACGGTTTTTCTCAAAGCCAGAATCGCTTTGGGACCTTAAACCGCCATAAACCAAACTAAACCAACCATTAGGCTCAAGAGCTAACCATATGGCCTGGAAACTTAACCAAGGATGTATGTCAAGACTTTTTGATCTTTAGAGGTGGCGTGCTTTATTATGCAGTACAAAAGCAAACCACGATGACCAAGGTGAAGCATGCAACACGCATGGCCCCTCCACAAACAGCTATGTTTAACAAAATAAAACAGATGCTCAAAGTATATTACACGGAGCAAAAGAACGAGAAGAACCTACACATTAGTGTGAAGGATGCTTCTACATGTCAAACGAAAAATGACAAAACAATGCAATGGTAGCGTCTCAAATTAAAACTTGACATTCGGTGAACACACAAAATACGCTTGTTTCATGCGCTTCATAGACAAAAATGATCCCTTAACGCTTGGTTATGAGGAAAGATAACAGTCTCTAAACTGGCAGCAAAAATGCTTACAAAGGTAAGTGATTATCAAAGCCCACCATTACTTTTAATTACCTGCCTTTTGTATATTGTACTTTTCTTTTTCTTTCATGTTGTTACGTGCTTAGCATGCACGGGGGTTTGTTTAAAGAGGGATCGATCAAAGCGGTCCTGACGAAGCCTACAAGAGTCCTTCTGCCCTTCCTCCTCTACCGCCATCGAACCGTTCATCTTCTCCTTCTTCTGTCGATGTTCTACGAAGGCGCGTGACATTTCCCTCCTTGCAGACGAAGCCCGTCGGACAAGTTAAATAGAACCTCGTGAATGAAATCGCTTTAGGAGGGCTACATGCACCACCTGAGACTGGCGTGACCATCGACCACTTGCAGTTAGGTGTGCTATAACGTAATTCATGTCGCTTATGCACTCTAACACAACAAACAGTCCAGTGTAGAGTGACAGCAATTTCTGACAAAGACCACGCTCGCGTAGAGGTGTCCACAACCGCTCAATGTCACCAGGAACACAAGAAACTTGTTGGTGTCGGGCATCGTAGCGGCTCTTGGAACGCTCTTGCGTGGATAAAATTCGAACACGGGCAAGCTGGCGAGCTTCTTCAGCTCTGCAGAGTGTGGTATCAAGAGAAGGGTCACCACGAATGAAAAATGGCAGCACGGTGTCGAGGCCACAGCGAGGCGAGCGAGCATAGAGCAGGAAGAAGCGGCTGTACCCAGTGGTCTCATGTTGCGCTGTGTTGTATGCATGAGTAATGAACGGGAGGACACCATCCCAGTCCTTATGATCTGCAGTGACGTACATTGCCAGCATGTTGGTGAGCGTCCGATGAGTGCGTTCTACCACACCATTCGTTTGGGGATGATATGGCGTCGAGCGGCGAAAGCTGCAGGCGCTGAGGCGGAGAAGTTCTTAGACAACGTCCGCTGTGAATTTGCGTCCACGGTCACTAATGAGAACTGCAGGAGAGCCGCAGATTAAGAATGACGAAGTAGGAAATGAGATACTTCAGATGCAATAGCAGCTGGTATCGCGGCTGTCTCACACTAACGGGTCAAGTAATCCATGCACACAAGAATCTATTGGTTTTCTTTGGACGACCGTGGGAAAGGTCTAAGAAGGTCAATGCCAACATGCTCAAATGGGGCTGTTGGAGGTGTGACTGGCCGCTGTTTTCCCGGTGGACTTGAAGTTGGTAGCTTTAAAGCGCTGGCATTGCACACAGCTAGCTACATAGCGCTGGATAGCTGAACGCATCTTAGGCCAGTAAAATCGTTGCTGTGTGCGGTGGAGTGTTCAAGCCACGCCCAAGTGCCCACACGTGGCGTCATCGTGCATCATTTTAAGAACTGTGATGCATAGGCTTTCTGGCATGACAAGAAGCATGGGGGTCCTCCAGAAGCGAAATTCTTCTTATAAAGCAATCCCTCGTGAATGCAGAAAGCGTTCTTCACAGAATCTTTGGTGGCATCAAACAAAGAAGTTAATGTTTGGCCTTTGTGTTGCTCAGTTCGGAAAACTCGAAGATCGGGGAAGGCTTGTGAAAGTGAAGCCAAGTATACATTGAAGTTGTCTGCGTCGTCATCAGTCGTTTGAAGCGACAAATGCGAAAGACAATAAGCATCTGAGTGTTTACAGCCGCTTTTATGCACCACAGTAAAGTTATATCCTTGTAGGCGCAAAGCCCATCGAGCGAGCCGTCCACAGGGGTCACGAAGACTCAAGAGCCAGCAAAGCGAATGGTGGTCAGTCACGATGGTGAAAGCATTCCCGTACAGATAGGAGCGGAAGTGCTGTACACCGAAAACAACGGCAAGACATTCTTGCTCGGTAACTGTGTAATTCCTTATGCACTTACTCAACAAGCGGCTGTCATATGCTACCACGTGCTGATCGTGGGCATGGCATTGTATAAGTACAGCACCAATACCAATACCACTTGCATCAGTGTGTACTTCAATAGGTGCTGATGGGCAGAAGTAGCGTAGTATGGGGCCCAAGGTAAAAAAAAAATTCAGATGACGGAAAGCTGCGTCACATTCGCTGGCCCAATTGAATGGTGCATCTTTACGCAGCAGACACGTGAGTGGGTAAGTGATGTCCGCAAACCTTGGTACAAAGCATCGAAAGTACAAGCAGAGCCCCAAAAAGCTCTGCAGCTCTTTTACTGATTGGGGCACCGCAACACTTTTGACAGCGATTTTCTTGGGATCTGGTCGAACACCTTCTTTATCAACTAAGTGACCAAGAACAATTGTTTCACGGTTCCCAAAATGACATTTCTTTGAATTCAGCACAGGACCAGCTCCTTCCATGCAATCAAGCATGATATCCAGATGGCTGTGGTGCTCACTAAATGTTTTGCCAAAAATTACGTCATCCAAATAACAAATTTTCCACTTTAGTCCAAGCAGGATTGCATGCATGAACCGCTCGAATGTTACAGGCGCATTACATAATCCAAAAGGCTTAAAGGGACTATGCAATGAATAAAAAGTCGCTTGTAAATGTTTTCAATGCTTAGAAATGATGCTAAGAAGCATTCACACCAAATATGAGTCTTCGAAACTGAGCCGGCAATTTATTATGAATTTTTAAAAACCGTGTTTTTTAAAATTCGCGGGCCGATTGGTGTGCTCGTAGTGACTGATATTGGAACTAAAATCATGAAAAAAAGACATCACTGTACCCATGACGTCTCCAGGCCACCACACGCTGTCATTCGCTGGAGCCACAGCAGCCACGACGTCACGGGCACACTTGCGGTAGCCGTGAAAATCGTCTGCTCGTGCCGCCGCGCGACCCTCTCGGGCAAGCGCGAGCCAGGGCATTGCCTTCGTGCATATGGTTTCAATTTTCCTCGGCCGCCTCCTTCTGTCGGGAGTTCCGGAGCCACTCGCAGTGGCTCGCCGAGTCGCTACTGTCGTCGCTGGCATTCAGCCGGTACTGCGTGAACGCATAGGGCTCGATACCCATCGCAGCCGTAAGAGCGAGCAGTCGCGCCTCGAGGTCCGGGTCGATTACTGCTAACTACAACAGACGATAAGCAAAGAAACCCGACACGTTTCACAATCACGCCGCCGACACTGCTGCTGGGGTGCTAGGAGCGACAACCGAAAGTTGCAAAAGGAACATCAGCGGATGACGTATTCATGGGCGGGGCCCAGTCCCAGAGCTGTTTTCTTTATTTTTGTCTGGTGCCCCGCGTGTACGAGTTGAGGGGGGAGAGGAGGAGCGTAATTTTTAATCGTCTATATCTTCGTTGTTATTGATGCTAGCTTACAAAATTCTTGCGTTGGGGTGACGAGTGATAATGCCTATCTCTCGTCTGCTTTACATAATCTCAATTAATTCATTGTATAGTCCCTTTAATGTTAAATTCGTAATGTCTGTCTGGTGTTATGAAGGCCGTTTTTTCTTACCTGCAGCGTGCATGGGGATCTGCCAGTAGCCTGATCTCAAATCAATAAAAGAAAAGTAAGAAGCTAAGTGCAGACAGTCAATTTCGTCATCTATACGTGGAAGCAGGTAGACGTCTTTCTTTGTGGCTGTATTTAAGCGACGGTAGTCAACACAAAACCTCCATGTGCCATCTTTTTTCCTAACAAGAATAACTGGAGCTGCCCAAGGACTAGAAGATTCTCAAATAATTCCGCACTTTAACATCCCTTGAACTTGGTCATCTATTAACTTATGTTCAGTTGCTGAGACTCAATAGGGCTTCTGGCGTATCAAAGGTGCGGACCCAGTGTTGATCGTGTGATGAATGCGACTGGTAGCCAGTGGTGTTGAGTCATGCTTGGCAAAGTCGAACACGATCACGTGCTTCAGAAGTAGTTCCACTAGAATGCGACGCTCAGCTGTAGGAAGAGACTGATTAATCATATCCTTGGGAACTTGGGTCTCCATATCTCGTTGCATCGGCTGTTCTCAATGACAGGGCTGGTTAACGCCGCAGCGGAACCTGACATGCCTTCCTCGAAACGAGAGAGTTTTAGGCCCCGAGGCAACACAGCTGGCTTTTTAGAGTGGTTGACTGTCCACAACTTGGTGCGGCCTCTGACTACAAGAACGATGCAACGAGGCACGAGGATGCTCTTCTTAGAGCAGGCGAGTGTCGCAAGTTCTACTGCAGCTTCAAAAGATTCTCACTGATTGCGAATAGAGAAAACCCGCATGAATGCTGCAGATAAAGCTGGTACAATAGTGTCTTCTTCCACCGCAAATGCTCCAAAATCAGGTGTCGAATCGTCCACAAGAGCTGAAAGTAGTGAAGAATTGAACGCAATCTCTCCCGTACGACAGTCTAAAGTTGTGGCACACACTTGCAGAAAATCAATCCCAAGAATCACATCATGCATTGACTAAGGTAGCACTGCGAATTCTGTTCGAAACGTTAGGACACCAATAACAACATCCGAAGCACACACACCAAGAGGGACCAAAGGTTCCCCATCGACACCACGAAATAATGCTACACGGTCACCACTAAACATTATTTTCCTGCCTAAACGGTTCTTAAACCTCAAACTCATAATAGATACTGTAGCGCCAGTGTCTACAAGAGCCATTGTTTCCACACCATCAATAAACACTTCCAATTTGTTCTTCAACATAAACATGGGTAGAGGTATGGACGTCATCGACTCGCCGGTGGCCTCACCTCCATCAGCCGCGCCTCCTAGTTTCACGGAAGCGGAGGGGAAGCATGACGTCGAGGAGAAGGTGACTGCCATTGGCGTTGAGGTGGCCGCTTCACACTGCGATCAGATGCAGGTAATGAATTCCATAAATGTGTCGAATGGTACGTGTCCAAAGCGAACATAGTTGGGGATCGCTGCTGTTCGGTGTGCAGTTGTCCATGAATATTCGCCAGGGGTCGGTTGTCTTGAGCAATCGGGAAACGGCGGTGGCAATATCTAGCGATAAGCCCTGCAATGCCACACCAGGAACACAAAGGTTGAGAGTGCCAGAAATCGCCATAACAGTCCTGGCGAACAGTCACGATGTTAGTTGTAGCCAGGCTGCTGACGAACCACATCTTCAGAGGTAGGTGGGCTTCCTTCCTGTTGGCTGGTGGGCATAACGTTGGGCATAGTAGCTCCGATCGTCCATACGCGAAGCGTCGCTAGGTTGAGCCCACGGAGTGGACAGGGCGGCGACATCTGCCTGCTGTGCACAACTGTGCCACAGATATTCTGCACAGCAGAAGGTGTCCCCGGATCTGGACAATTCCTCGCGCACAATCTCTCATACCATATCAGCCCTAGAATTTGGAGGACCAGCTTCAACCCTGGGTACAGAAGTGACAATGGCCAGTCTTCCGAATATAAGAGTGATTCGATGCAGCTTGAGAGCTTCAAATGTTCTACAACGTTTTATAATGTTGGTGGTGGTGCTCAGGCTCGCTTTGCTAATCAGAAAATTATAAGCGTCTTCCGCAATTCCTTTTAGGAGGTGGCTGACTTTGTCTTCAACAAGCATACTGGAATTCACTAGCTTACACAGCTTTAAGATAGCTTCGATGTATGCAGTGCAAGTTTCTCCAAGTACTTGCGCCCGGTGAAGCAATGCCTGTTCCGCACGCTTCTCCTTGGCCGATTCGTCCTCAAAATTTTTCTTCATCTCGCTTGTAAAGGTAGCCCAAGTACCTGGTGAATCCTCATGATTGTCGAACCAGTCGAAGGCGGTGGCAGCAAGGAAGAACACCATGTTAGCCAGTTTAGTAGCAGTGTTCCAGCGATTACATTTGCTCACTCTTTCGTAGTGTTTCAGTCACTCGTCAACGTCTTAGGTTTTACAAAGAATGCCCGGGGGCTCTCGGTAATGTGGTCAGTTGTATGGCCCTGGTTGCTCGGTATTGTCGTCTCCAGTCATGTCCGCTGGCATTGGTGTTAAGCCGGGTCTATGGCTCCTTCGATAGATGGAACGCTCCGTGGTCGGTACCCGGCACCTCTCACCAAAACTGTTATGCACTTAGCATGCACAGGAGTTTATTTACAGAGGGATTGATCAAAGCAGAATTGTGACGAAGCCTACAAACGTCCTTCTGCTCTTCCTCCTCTACCGATCCGTCCAACCGTTGATCTTTTTCTTCCGTCGATGTTCTACGAAGGCACGTGGCAATATATAGCCACTTAACGTATTGCATATCATTTTGGACACCAGAAATAACTCCTCTATCCTGCATCTGCCAGCTTCAAGCTCTCCGTCTAATTACCTTCAGCCATTTTCGACCACCTTGCTAGATATTTATTGCACTCTTTAACATTATCACAATGCCATCACAGCTTCATAGACTCGGGTTGGCATTAGTACTTATCTTGCATAGAAGTTTAATAACCACATTGTTTATCGCAGTTTTTAGTCGTTAGAACTTTTCAATGACAATCACACTAGATTTGCTGAGCAATATAACCTACTACTACCGAAAGCCAGCACTAATTGCAGAAAACAAGCAGCATACTTTTTCAGTCATCTCTGCATATAACTCATGGCCATCCAAAATAAAATCGCATTGTAATTTATATTCAATAAGACTTGTTTTCTACCCTGGTTTTACCCGCTCAGTGCTGCGATTTTTTCCTGCTTTGTCCGTTCATTGCTGGTGTTAACACATTGGTTAAAGTACTGTCTCAGCGTTACCACGCTCATTTGCTACTTCACTTTGCTCTTGTATACTAAACTTTTTTTGCTCATTAGCACTGTATTGCATTTCCATGTTTTGCATTCCATTATTTTTAATATTCTCTAATTGCCTTGTAGCTGACTCATTGCAATTTTTCACTTTCAAAACAGGTAATCCCTTGGACAGTTTTTACTTTGAAACCCCCTTCTGTAACACTGATAACCCTATGTATTAATGTACCACACATTGAAATAAATATGATGACGATAACTGAAATGTAAAAAACTGGCGGATTTACCGAGAAAAAGATGAGTACAGCAAAATTAAACTAATTTCTGATGTATATGGATGATAAAACTATGCACAAATAATCAGGCACATACAGTAAACCATGAGGAAAATTCAAAACTGCTTTACATTTAGCAACACAGACATCTTGGGCTTTTTTGCTGACACGGTTAACTTTGCATGAATATACCTCTAAGGAGGTGTCCTGCTTTTCTGGCAGCTGACACTTTGACCTTGCTTTAAAATATATGTAGGCAAAGCCCGTTTATTCAAAAATATAACAGGATGCAGCTTAAAAACAGCAGTTGGTAACAATGTACCATGGGACCAATGTACCATGTCTGTACCATGGCTCACAAAAGTAAAAGAAATCAGCTTTTTAATGTTTGACAACATCAAATAAGTCAGAAGTATAAAAATTTTAAGCGCTTAAGATTTTTCATGCAATTAGCTTTTTGCTTAGGTAACAAGAAAAGTTCAGGGTGTCTACCAAGTTGGCGTTTCCAAACTCCCAGAGTTTTCCCCGAGTGCATTTGTAAAATTCCTTGAGTGACACAGTACTTTTTTTTATGCAAAAACAAGCTGACACAAAGCCGCCTGATGGTATCACTCTCCAGTAACCATATTAAAAAACAAAAAGAACGATTGAATCCTATTTGAATAGTAAGGCGTAGTGTTTATTTCATTAAAAAAAAGATTAGCAAAATGCATAACAAATCGAATATCTTCGAAAAAATGCTAAAACAAACTGCGAATCGAATTGAATTTTCTCAAATATAAGCTAAAAGGAAGATGCATGCGGAAACAAATATTTTCAGATGAGATATTTCTATCTACTGATAGTAACCGCAATAGTGTGGGACCTGAACTTTAGCGTCACAAGTGCAATTCTCTCAGCAAGTCTATTCAGACAAACTGCAGATTATAGAAACCTTAGTTTGTAGAAGTGAAAGAGCTAGGAAGTGAAAAGCTTCATAGGGTAAATGTTGCTCCTGGTTATGCGTGCATATTCAGCGAGTCGGGCAGGTACACATTTGAATAAGTTGTACAAAACACAAAGAAATTCTACGAGTTGCCAACCTGTTGCTGCGTGTCCAGTTTTGAAAGCACCGTTCACAACATGAAGACCACAGCTACCAACTTTGAGAATACGATGGCCGTCGTTCTTGTCTGATCTCGCTGAGAAATTTTATATTTACATTTGGCCCATCCATTGAGATCTGAAGAATTTTTGATCGGGAGAGTGCATCTGTGGAAGTTTTACAAGCGGACACCAATTCTTCCGTCCGCGTGCACCCCAGAAAGCATGACGTCAAGTAGCGTGTTTTCACGCTCTGCTCTGCATCCGAGCAAAAGTGAACCAACACGTCAATTTGCTTTTTTTGTACCACTTTGTTTAACAATTCGTCAAACGCCACGAGGTGGGAGGCTTGGCTTGTGTCCGACATGAGGCTCTCCTTGAAGAAAGGTGCGAGGCCATAGACAATAGTATATCCTACCTTGTCTTTGCCAAGCTGCATTTTCTTGGCTGTATTCCTGATGATGCGAACATCAAAGGGAACAGAGAAGCCGATGCTGCGGCAGCACGGAGTGATGTGTTTGTCATAATAGCGTTGAGGCACCACAGCACTTCAGCATTTATGACCTTTAAGTCATGCTGAAAGATATCCTTTGCTGTACTATCGAATTGGACGTCCGTCACAGTAAAGAACTTGAAGGATGCGAGAAACTGACGGCACTGGTCACAACGGTGGCCGGCAGTGTAAAAAATGAAGCTACAGAGGGGGTGTCCCGGCATTGGTCACAACGGTGGCCGGCGGTGTCAAAAATGAGGCTACAGGGGGTGTCCCGGCTCTGGTAATGGCCAGTCGGTGCTTCTTACTTTCAGCAAGACTGGTCACCGCTCTTCTTCCCATGTTGCTGAGCGAAAACTGCTTTCTGCACAGCGCACAGTACGCTGCGTTCGGGTTACTTTTGACAGGCCTAATCCAGGCTGCAAACTCACAATGTTTTGCATTCATCCAGTCCTGGACGAAAGTGCACTTGAAGGCTGCCATGCTTGACAAGTCGCACACAGCTTCCCTGCGGCACCACAGCAGTCAATAAAACTAAGTCGGTTCAAAACAGCGCAGCTAAGTATGGACAGAATTCGTTGCTTTGCTAGCGTCGGCAGATCGCGAGAAGGCACGAAACTATTTCCCCTTCTCCCAAAGCTGCGCCGCCTGCAACGTGTGCATGCACGCCCTGTGGCAGAAATGGACGCTTCCATCAAGGAGATACGCAGGAAGAGTTCATTTGGGACCATCGCAAGTTCTCACTAGGTCTTGGTTCTCACAACATTTTCTGCCGCCTTGTTGGAGCTGTCCACTCGGAAAAACAGGAAAACAAGAGGAGGCCGCTGGCCGTCGAACAGCGCACGTGCAAACCGTAGGAAGCGCGCGCTCTGCCGTAGGCCACAGCGCCAGGGAAGCGCGGGAAAGTGTCCTTTTTCGATGTAGTATGCTTCGAAATCAGAAGCACCACTGGCGCCGCAAAGCTTTTTGCCGCCTTGCTGGGATGCTCCTCTTGACAGCACAACGTTGGAGGCCAGCGGTCGCTGAGGAGAGGACGCGTAACGCCGCACTGGACAATCCGTGCAATGCCAGCCCGCATTGTTTACACGAGGGAGCATTATCACAACTTTAGTTCCTTTTATGTAGAACTGCAACATATTTTCCCTGATATAACGACTTGTTGCTGGGCTAGTTGGTGCATAGTTAAATGTACAAACAGCGTAAAATAAGAAACATTCACAAGAAAGGTGGACAAGACAACACGCTACTGACAACTGATTTTTTTTATTGACAGAAACACAATGTATAGGCTCACCGTAACACCACCTATCAGCTGCAGCAAACATCATAAAGATGAATAACCTTTGCCAAATCGGTATCTGATAAGTTCTCTTTGCGCTTCAAAACATTACATATTGGTCCTAAACGCTACATATTCAATGAATCATCACAAACAGTAAAAGAGGTAAAATAGCAACCATCTCAGCTCCTGTCGACAGATCGTTCTAAGCATGTACACCAAGAAGCCTTTTCATTGTCACCAATCTTTACTAACGTGCGCAGTTTTACTTCAAAACGCGACATTGTTTTCAATATCGTCACTTCATCTGCCAGTAACATACTAGTCTTGATAGAAACGTGGCTAAACAGTGATATTTCCGATAGTGAAGTGCTTGCCGACTTGCCCCATTTCTGTGTTTTTCGCAAAGATTGCCCAGATCGAAGGGGAGGAGGGGTACTAATTGCCACCGCTCGAGATATATCATACTCGGCCATTAACCTTTCATCAGATATAGAAATATGGTTTTATGCCACGCTTCACCTAAGTCAGTTGTGATCGGCGTTTGCTACAGGCCTCCTAACAGCCCAGATTTCCCTCAAAAACTTAATAACGCATTGAATGAAATTAAAGCTAAACACCCTAACACATGCACTCTCTCCTATTTGGAGACTTCAATTTTCCAAGTATCGACTGGAATAATCTAACCGCTACAGGTAATAAGGATGCTATTGAATTTCTAGACGTTTGCCTTAATTTTAGCCTCATTCAAACTGTATCCGAGCCAACTCGTGTAACCGAAGACTGCACTAATATTCTAGATCTATTGTTAACGGATAACCTTGAATGCGTTCATTCCATCACGTATCTACGAGGCGTCAGCGATCACCAGGTCATACATTCCGGCTTCACGATTAAACCATCTTTACTCGCAACAACTAAAAGAACTATCCGATTATATGATAAAGGAAACTATACAGCAATAAATAATGAACTTCGCGTATTTTTGCCAGGATTTCAATCTAACTTTCATCAAAGATCCATTCATGATAACTGGTCCTTGCTGAAGAAGAAAATCGACGATTTGGTCGACAGGTTTATTCCGAACATAAATATATGAACTAACCCTCAAAACCAATGGCTCACATATGCACTCAAATGCCTTGAAAATAAAAAGAAGCGTCTTTTCCGATCGGCCAACTTGCTTCCTAGTCAGAACGCTTGGAACAAATAATACGCAGCTTGAAAAACGTACTTATCAAGTATCCGAGAAGCCAAGCGCACCTTTTTCAACTCCGATCTGCGTAAAATGTTGTCAACTAACCCCCGTAGGTTCTGGCAAGTCATCAACCCCCAGCACACATGCACTATTTCCATCACCGATGGTTCGGGTGCAACTGTATGCGAAACAGAATGCGCCAACATGTTCAACGCAGCCTTTTCTTCCGTGTTTACTATGAAACAGATCCGACATTTCCTCCAAATGCCCCAGTTATTCAAGATACTATGCCTTCTCTTACATTTTCTTCAGCAGGAATTTCGCCACTAATTGAAAGCATTAAACTTTCATCCTCTACTGGAACTGACAATATCGACGCTAAAATAGTGATTAATACCAAAGATATATGTTCATCTCTGTTGTGCTTGTTATTCGCTCACTCTTCACAGGCCAACTGCCCATAGCCTGGAAAATTGGGAAGGTCGTTCCAGTCTACAAATCAGATAACAAGAACTCGCCGCTTAATTACCGTCCCATCTCTCTAACTAGTATTCCCTGCAAAATCATGGAACACGTCATCTATACCCATATCATGGCATTCCTTGATTCGAACAACTTTTTTCAACCTGCTCAGCACGGGTTTCGCCGAGGTTATTCCTGTGAGACCCAACTTGCTACGTTCATTCACGATCTGCATGCTCACCTTGATTGTAATCTACAGACTGACATCGTATTTTTACATTTTGCAAAAGCCTTTGATAAAGTACCCCATAAACGCCTGCTGATAAAACTTTCACAATTAAATTTGCACCCCCATATTTTGAAGTGGATTGAAGAGTTTTTAACTAATCGTTCGCAGTTTGTCTCCATTAACAATAAGAACTCTAACTCACTCTTAGTAACGTCGGGTGTTCCACAGGGATCTGTGCTTGGCCCACTACTGCTTCTCATATACATTAATGATCTGCCTTCAATGTAACACCTAACATACGCATATTCGCTGACGACTGTGTACTTTATCGTGCTATTCTCGCCACCGCTGACCAATCTTCTCTTCAAAATGATCTTAATGCTGTTCAGGAGTGGTGTAATAAGTGGCTAATGGAACTTAACCCACGTAAATGTAATCTTTTGACCATCAGACGTCACCATAATCTTCTAATCTTTTCTTATGTATAATCAGAAATCCCCGTACAACTAGTTCAGTCATACAAGTACCTAGGCATAACAATTTCTAGCGATCTTTCTTGGAGCTCGCATGTTACTAACATAATACCGTCAGCAAACAAGACGCTAGGTTTCCTCAAGCACTATCTTCACCATGCTCCCCAACATATGAAGTTATTAGCTTACAAATGATTCGTCAGGTCCAAACTAGAATTTGCATCGCCCATTTGGAATCCTCATCAAGCTTACCTCATCAATGCCCTCGAATCTATTCAAAATCGCGCTGCTCGTTTCATTCATTCATCGTACTTTTATGACATCAGCGTTTCCTCCTTAAAAACAGCATCCGGATTATCACCCTTATCGCTCCACCGTCGCATTGCCAGCCTGTCTTCATTTCACAAATTCTTCCACAGCCCTATGCACATCGCACCTTGTATTCTTCCCCCAGCACGCATATCTCATTGCACCAGCTATCACCTACAAGTTGCCGTCACTTTTTCTGATTCCTTCTTTCCTCGTGCAGCCACAGACTGGAACGGCCTTCCGAACAATGTTGCCATCATCACTTGCCCAAGTCTCTTTGCAGAAAATGTAAAAACTTTCCTGTCATTGTGAATCTGTGCTTTTAATTGTTGCCACCCCTTATGTAACACCCCTCTTTTGGGGCCTTTAAAGTAATAAAATGAAATGAAATAAAAGTGATAAAAGACAAAACTAAAAACATGACAGTTAAAAATGATAAGATCGGAGAAAGAACATTAAAAGGCACGACACGTAATGCAAAGGGCCAAAGAAACATGACTGAATGGGATTTGAAAGGATAAGACAACCAAAATGCATTAAAACCATAAAAAACAAAAAAAGTAAGCACGTGAGACAAGAAAACCATCTACAAGGCTTAGTGCACTGAACACTTCAGATTACACTGGGAAAAAAAAACCACAGCACCTGTACACGTGTTTGTATCAGGAAAACTTTTCTAAAAAGGCTTCGGTTTTGTACAAGAAGATAGAGGCATCACTAACGGCACCCAGGCCCATTCCTAATTAAAACGGCTTCTTTTAATTAGCGGGACACTAGATCACGGCCTCTACCTAAAACTACAGTTCTTTCAAGAATGGGCCCGCAGGTGCTTTGTTCACAGTTCTTACAGTGAAGAGGCAGATTAGAACCTGTTCCTGTCCCCAGCGTTCATGCTCCCTCAACCTTTCAGTTAGGCAACGCCCCCGTCTGTCCAACATAAACTTTTCCACACACGAGTGGGATCTGATAAACAACTCCTTCATTGCATTCTACGCACCTAAGGGCATGCCTCGTTCTGCAGGTTTTCTCTCTTCCTTTTTCTGAGTTTACACGAGGACATAATGAGGTCAGCTTACAGAGAGCAGAGAATACAACTGGAACTTTGAATTTAGATGCAACTTTTTTCAGGTTATGGGCAACGCGGTGGGAGTAGGGCACCACTTGTGGCCTAATTCTATCCTCTACGGGCGTAGGCTGCTTATGTTCCACGCATTATATGCTGTGAAGAAGGAACTCCACCACACTAGTCGGGACAGACTGAGGAAAACCTGCATACTGAAGCCTTACCAACTGCAACTGGAAGCCCCTTTCCATGGTATGACAGCAGGATTTCGCAATGCCGGCATTTAAACCAGATGTCGCAATGGCTCGCTTCACTGTCTTAAAGTGTACCGATTCATATGACAAAACCCTTTCTGGGCATGAGGGTGGTACATCCAGCATAATTTCTCTTTGGTTATGGAAAGTTCCAGGTCTAAAAATTGCAGTTTATCACTGTCAGGTAGCTCCTGTGTAAATTCTAACCCTTCCCCGCTCTCACTAAAAATTCCTAGAACCTCGTTAACTGTGCCTAAGTAGGATTGTGTGTCCTTTATTTTTAGTAGGAATAAAAAATCGTCGATGGTATTTGAAAACTATCATTACCCTATCCTTGTCCAACTGCTCATTCACATTTATATCAATCATTGAAAGGAAAATATTACTCCGAACCGGGGCCACACACGAGCCAATACAAATACCTTTCTTCTGTATAAGGGATCCACTTTCACACTGTACAATTGTGACATCAGGATAAAATTCTAACAAAGTCATGAAATTCCCTACTGACACATCAGCTGCGTTTTGAAAAGTTGTACCCCCTTTCCTCAATGCATGCTTGAATGGCTGTGAACAATTCCTTATGGGTAATGGAAAGAAAAGATCTTTAGCATCACAGAAAAGAAATACCCAATTTGCCGATTATCGTCAAGAAATCCAATTATATTGCCACACTGCTCACATTCTGCGAGCGCCGCCATGCGGTTGAGCTGCATTACTGGGCTCGTGTGGGAGCGAAGAAGAGGACGTTCCCGTTCGAACGCGCGCTGCTGGGTTTCTGGCCTTCGGATTAAAAGAAGCCCCTTTTCGTGCCGCCCTACGTTTGTCGGCGACATTTTGGTGGAGCCGCTGGGTATCGTTCCATGAACGCTCACCCCGAGGGCAACTCTGACGCTGATCAGCGACGCTTGGACACAACACCCGTCCACAAAGCGAGCCGCCGCCTGCGAGGCCTGCAACCCGAGTGTCAGCCACTGACGAGGCCAATGCGTACCATGACGTCTACTACAGGCAGTCAGACAGGCCAGCCTTCCGGCACTGTCCCGCCCGTTGTAGTTCTCACCCCTCGCTCACCGCCATCCTTCCACGGCGATCGGTTTGAGGATGTCGAGGACTGGTTCTCCAGCTTTGACCGTGTGGCCACTTTTAACCAGTGGGACGACGACCGAAAACTACGAAACGTCTATTTCTCGTTCCAAGACTCTGCGAAGACATGGTTCGAGAACCATGAGGCATCCTTTACGAACTGGGAAGCGTTCCGCCGTCAGTTGCTGGCTACCTTCAGCACAAACGCACGCAAGGAAAATGCCGAACTCGCCCTTCGCACCAGGTCACAGCAGGCGAACGAAAGCGTCGCTATGTTTATTGAAGACATGGCACGTCTTTTCAATCGGGCTGACCCTGCCATGCCAGAGGCTACCAAGGTGCGCCACCTCATGCGTGGTGTGAAGGAGCAGCTCTTCGCTGGCCTCATACGCGACCCACCAAGAACCGTCGCTGACTTCGCTAAAGAAGCCACAGGCATGGAACGTTCCTTACAGGAACGCAGTGCGCAGTACGGTCGTCCGGGAAGTGTTGCGGCCAGCAACTATTGTGCGTCCCTGCCAGTCGCCGTGGACGAGGCTCTTCGGGAGCTTGTGCGGAGTGTAGTTCGCGAAGAACTGCGCAACCTCCGCTTAGATGCTCCACCTGCCAGTGTTGCAGCTGTAGCTGATGCCGTCTGCGAGGAAATTCGGCGAGCAGTCCAGCCACCACCGGCACCACAGCCGGAGCCGTACGCCAGCAGCTACAACGAAGCCCTACGGACACCGCAGCCGGAGCCGTACATCATGAGCTACAGTGAAGCTCTGCGGAGACCTGCGCCAGTTCCACATGCGTTCCGCCCTGCTGCCGAACAAACGCAGGGGTACTTTCCCTCCGCCGAGCTGCGTGACCCGCGCCCTGTTCGAAAAGCTGACGTGTGGCGCACACCCAACAACCGGCCACTATGCTACCACTGCGGGGAGCCCGGTCATATCCTCCGCAACTGCCCCTACCGGCGGATGGGATTAAGTGGATTTCCACCGAGCGCACCTCGACCGCGCTATGGTGACAGACCGCGAGACATTGAGCAGTACCTGGCCGATAATGTGCTGCCCTCAACGCCTCCACGACGCCAGTCTAGGTCGCCGTCTCCAAGACGAGTTCCTCCACCCAGTCATGCACCATCATCTGGCCAATTCAGAGGCATGTCTCCCCGCCTGGAAAACTGAAGACGGCGTCCTCTGGGGGTAGGACCGCCGCTGCCGCAGACAGTGAACAGCCTCCATCCGACGATTTTATGCGACGACCCCACCCACCGACCTTAAAGACGATCCCACCGCCGACCTCACCGTCGACCTCAGCGACGACCCCATCGACGACGGCACCAAAAACCTCGCCGACAAATTGTCAAACAATTGTTTCCGCCGCCGAAATTCTTGTTGCCGCCGATGGCTATGACGTATCTGCACTCGTCGATACCGGAGCCGACTTTTCTGTCATGAGTAGTAACTTAGCCGCAACCCTCAGAAAGGTTCTAACACCTTGGCATGGGCCGCAGATACGCACAGCCGGTTGCCATGTGGTAACGCCGGTTGGCGTCTGCACCAGCCGTATAAAGATCCGCGGTGCAACTTTCACTGGCTCCTTCGCCATGCTACGAGAGTGCTCTAAAGAACTGATTCTCGGCATGGACTTCCTTAAAGAGTATGGGGCGGTCATCAACCTGCACGAGCAATTGGTATCGTTTTCGACACAGCGAGCCATTGATACCGACCCCGAGCCGCACAGAGCACCATTACGCATCTCTGATGACCACACAACGATACCGCCGAGAGCAAGCAAGTTTGTCACAGTCCAGTGTGATACCAGCTCCGGTACTCGGGGCATTGCCGAAGCGAATATGTCGCTGCTACTGTCTCGGCAAGTTTGCGTTGCTCGCGCCCTTGTCGACCTTGTTCACGCGCGTACCACGCTCTTAGTGACCAACTTTAGTTGTGAACCCCAACATTTGATGAAAAACACGGTGATTGCCCATTTTGAAGAACTTGGCGAGCATGCCGGACAATGTGCCTTATCAACAACGGCCCCCGAAATAGCTGAACAGGACACTGCAACAGCCATTAGGACCGACGTGAACCCTGACCTTCTGACCAATCAGAAACGCCGCGTGGAAAGCCTTATTGGGTCTTTCCGCGACTGTTTTGCATCAACATCCAAGGTTCGCCAGACGCCAATAACTAAGCACCGTATTATCGTCGACAGTGACCAGAGACCGCTATGTCAGCGTCCTTATCGTGTTTCGTCGAAGGAGCGCGATGCTATCCGCCGCCAAGTTGCCGAAATGCTCCACGACGACGTCATACAACCATCGACGAGCCCCTGGGCGTCACCTGTTGGTCTCGTCGCAAAGAAGGACGGCAGCCTACGGTTCTGTGTAGATTATAGACGTCTCAATAACGTTACCAAAAAATATGTCTATCCACTGCCGCGCATTGATTACTCATTAGACCGCCTCCGCCATGCTACCTACTTTTCGTCACTTGACCTTCGTAGCGGTTATTGGCAAATCGAGGTCGACGAACGTGACCGAGAAAAGACCACCTTCGTTACTCCTGACGGACTGTACGAATTTAAGGTGCTTCCTTTCGGCTTGTGTTCAGCCCCTGCGACGTTCCAACGTATGATGGACACCGTACTAACTGACCTGAAGTGGCAGTCCTGCCTTGTCTATCTCGACGACGTCGTGATTTTCTCCGACACGTTCGAGGAGCACCTGACACGTTTGCGTGCCGTCTTCGAAGCAATTCGTTCTGCGGGTCTGTCTCTCAAGCCTGAAAAGTGCCACTTCACATTTCGGGAGCTCAAGTTTCTTGGCCACATTGTGAGCGCTCAGGGCGTTAGCCCCGACCCAGAAAAGACCGCCGCCGTTGCTGCATTTCCCCAGCCAACAGATAAACGAAGCTTGCGGCGTTTCCTGGGGCTTTGCGCCTATTATCGGAGGTTCGTTCAAAACTTCTCGAAGCTCGCAGAGCCGCTGACTCGCCTGACAAAAGACTCCGAACACTTTTTCTGGGGCCAAGATCAGGAAGAAGCTTTCATAGAGCTTAAGGCCCGCCTCCAATCTACGCCTATCCTTGCCCACTTCGACGAGCAGGCCGACACGGAACTGCACACAGATGCCAGCAATGTGGGCCTCGGTGCGGTGATTGTGCAGTGGCAAGACGGTGTGGAACGAGTGATCGCATACACAAGTCGCACTTTGTCCCGTTCCGAAGTGAATTATTCCACAACGGAAAAGGAGTGTCTCGCTGTTGTGTGGGCAATCACAAAATTTCGTCCATACCTGTACAGCCGCCCGTTTCAAGTCGTCAGCGATCATCACTCCTTGTGCTGGCTTGCGAACCTCAAAGATCCATCGGGGCGACTTGCACGATGGAGCCTTCGGTTGCAAGAGTTCGACGTCACCATCGTGTATAAGTCGGGTCGGCAACATAGCGATGCAGACTGTCTCTCCCGAGCTTCTCTTCCGTGCCCACCAGATGAGTCCGACGACGATTCTGCTTTCCTCGGCGCTGTCACCACATCCGACCTTGCCCACCACCAGAGGGCCGACTGCGAACTGCTGCCTCTAATCGAGTACCTCGAAGGAACCGCTCCGTCTCCGCCCAGACTCTTCTCGCGCGGACTTTCGTCGTTTTGCTTAATAGATGGAGTCCTCTACAAGAAAAACTACGGTCCGACCGACACTGCGTATCTCGTCGTTGTCCCAACCGTGCTTCGTAAGGAAGTTCTCGCTGCATGCCACGACGACCTTTCTTCTGGCCACCTCGGCTTTTCCAGAACATTGGGACGCCTCCGCCACAAGTACTACTGGCCACGGCTTGCTGCGGTCGTCCAACGCTACGTTCGAACCTGCCGTGAGTGTCAACGACGGAAGGTACCACCGACAAAACCGGCCGGCCTTCTGAAGCCAATTGATCCACCGCCAATCCCATTCCAACAAGTCGGCATGGACTTACTGGGCCCATTCCCGGTGTCCTCCATGGGAAACTGGTATATTGTTGTTGCCACGGACTACCTAAGTCGCTATTGTGAAACCAAGGCTCTTCCCCGTGGCACCGCGGCTGAAATTGCACAGTGCTTTGTTCACCTCGTGCTTTGCCACGGCGCCGCCGCGGTTGTATGAACTGACCGGGGAACCGCGTTTACGTCGGCTCTTACACATGAGGTCCTGCGTCTCAGTGGCACCCGTCATAAAAAAACGACTGCTTACCATCCTCACACGAATAGGCTGACTGAGAGGCTAAACAAGACCATTGCAGATATGATGTCTATATATGTCAACGCTGACCATCACAACTGGGACGAAATACTCCCTTATGTCACGTTTGCGTATAACACCGCCCTCCAAGAAACGACGTGCTTCACTCCCTTCCGTTTGGTGTATGGCCGGGACGCCCTGACCATGCTGGACTCCATGCTGCTCCCGGATTGTACCCCCTCGTCTGTCCCAGGCGCTGACCAATTCGTTCGCGATGCAGAAGCCGCTTGCCACCTTGCTCGACAACGCATTCGCCACCAGCAGACAACTGACGCCCGGCGTTACAACCTCCGCCACAGGGAGGTGATTTACCAACCCGGCGAGCACGTCTGGGTATGGAGCCCTATATGTTTGCTCGGTCGCTCTGAAAAGCTTCTGCGGCGCTACTTCGGCCCCTACGAGGTGCTACGTCAACTCAGCGATGTGAACTATGAAGTGTACCCGTAAGGAGTTGTCCGGTCTTCTCGCCCGCCCAAGTCTGAAGTCGTCCACGTGTCCCGCATGAAACCGTATTACGCCCATTAGCCCCTCCCGGAGTTCACATTCAGTGCTGCCACCACACGCCATCGCACTTTCGGTGTCCCCACACTCTTTATCCCCCTTGCCGGAGGCATCGAGGCGATGCCTCTTGAAAGGAGGGGGGCAATGCCACACTGCTCACATTCTGCGAGCGCCGCCATGCGGTTGAGCGGCATTACTGGGCTCGTGTGGGAGCAAAGAGGACGTTCCCGTTCGAACGCGCGCTGCTGGGTTTCTGGCCTTCGGATTAAAAAAAAGCCCCTTTTCGTGCCGCCCTACGTTTGTCGGCGACAATATCCAAAGAGTTCTTTGTTGCGAAAGGATCAGTGACCCCAAGCTGGTTAAGATGCTTCAGCAGGAACTGACTAACAAGGCATTGCCAAGATCCCCTTTCGCTTACAATACGATGGAATGGTACACATTCTTAGTGGGTCTTAGCTGTAAAAAACATGCTAAGAGTTTTGCCCTTACAGTCACTTATAGACTTTGCTAACCTTTGCAGCTCCAATACGTTGCAGAGGGCAATGGCTATTACCTTAGCCTCCACGGACTTGAGTTCAGTCCGTTTAAAGTTTTTCTCAACTGCACAGCACGCTTTTTCATTATATACCCCCCTTTGGCACCACCACAAAAACACCCACCGTGTCGGCTTGCAGCAAACGAATGTCGTTCTCTTTGAAGTATTTCAGCACTTTGTTGACCGTAGACCCATATCCACTGGCTCTCTTGGTAGCCGTTCTGGCAAGCGCGTTCACTGTTTCCAGCAGGCATCGCTCACTGCGTTGTCATTTCTTGATCAACTCATCGAGAGCTCCGGGAAGGAAGAAGGCAAGTAGCGGTACCCTGAAGGTGCTGGGTGATGCTGAACTCCCAAAGGAAGTCTTCAGGGTCTTGGAAAAAGGTTCGAAGTTCAGTCTTGACCCAACTACAGTGGCTCATGAGCTCCTGTCTGAATAGGCGAGTGGCGGAAAAGGCACTGCCGGAAGATTGTGAGCGATGCCTGCTGGGAGTGGACGCGCTAGCCAGAACGACTACCAAGAGAGCCAGTGGATATGGGTCTACGGTCAAAAAAGTGGTGAAATACTTCAAGGAGAACGACATTCGTTTGCTGCAAGCCAACAAGGAGGGTGTTTTTGTGGTGGCGGCAAAGGGGTATATAATGAAAAAGCGTGCCGTGCAGTTGAGAAAAATTTTAAACGGACTGAACTCAAGTCCGTGAAGGCCAAGTCAAGAGCCAACGCCATCTGCAACGAATTGGAGCTGCAAAGGTTAGCAAAGTCTATAAGCGACTGTAAGCGCAAAACTCTTAGCATGTTTTTTACAGCTAAGACCCACAAAGAAGGTGCATCATTCTATTGTATTGTAAGCGAAAGGGGATCTCGGCAATGCTTTGTTAGTCAGTTCCTGCTGAAGCATCATAACCAGCTTGGGGTCACTGATCCTTTTGCAACAAAGAACTCTTTGGATATAATTGAATTTCTTGACGATAATCGGCAAATTGGGTATTTCTGTTCGGTTGATGCTAAAGATATTTTCTATTCCATACCCCATAAGAAATTGTTCACAGCCGTTCAAGCATTCATTGAGAAAAGGTGGGTACAAGTTTTCAAAGCACAGCTGGTGTGTCAGTAGGGAGTTTCACGATTTTGTTACAATATTATTTTAATGCCACAATTGTGCAGTTTGAAAGTGGATCGCATATACAGAAGAAAGGGATTTGTATTGGCTCGTGTGTGGCCCCGGTTCTGAGCAATATTTTCCTTTCAATGATTGATCGAAGTGTGAATGAGCAGTTGGACAAGGTAGGGTAATGATAGTTTTCAAATACCATCGACAATTTTTTATTCCTACTAAAAAAACAGGACACACAGTCCTACTAGGCACGGTTAACGAGGTTCTAGGAATTTTTAGTGAGAACGAGGAAGGGTTAGAATTTACACAGGAGCTACCTGACAGTGATAAACTGCAATTTTTAGACCTGGAACTTTCCATAACCAAAGAGAAATTATGCTAGATGTACCACCCTCGTGCCCAGAAAGGTTTTTTTGTCATATGAATCTGCACACTCTAAGACAGTGAAGCGAGCCATTGCCACGTCTGGTTTAAACACCGCCATTGCAAAATCCTGTTGTCATATTATAGAGACTTCCAGTTGCAGATGGAAGGACTGTGAACAAAGCACCTGCGGGCCCATTCTTGAAAGAACTGTAGCTTTAGGTACAGGCCGTGTTCGAGTGTCCCGCGAATAAAAAGGAGCCTTTTTAATTAGGAAAATGGGCCTGGGTGCCGTTAGCAATGCCTCTATCTTCTTGTACAAAACCGAAGAAGCCTTTTTAGAAGAAAAGTTTTCCTGATACGAACACGTGGACAGGTGCTGTTTTTTTTCCCCAGTGTATTATGAAGGGTTCAGTGCACTAAGCCTTTTAGATGGTTTTCTTGTCTCACATGCTTTTCCTTGTTTTTTTAGTTTTAATGCATTTTGGTTTTGTCTTCATCCTTTCAGATCCCATTCAGTCATGTTTCTTTGGCCCTTTACACCACGTGTCATGCCTTTTAATGTTCTTTCTCCGATCTTATCGTATTTAACTAAGTCAAGTTTTTAGTGTTTGTCTTTTATTGCTTTTATGACCCTATTCATCTTTCTGGCGTTTGCTGCAGCTGATAGGTGGTGTGACGGTGAGCCTATACATTATGTGTTTCTGTCAATAAAAAATCAGTCGTCAGTACCACGTTGTCTTGTCCACCTTTCTTGTGAATGTGTCTTATTTTGCACTAACATTTGTACATTGAGATATAAGGACAAATGCCCTGAGAATTCCCAGTTTTCACGGTTTTCCCCAGTTGGTAGACACCCTAAACCTGTAATCACACACTATTTTTTTGTGGTGGATGAATTCTGTATGTCGCTCGATGAATGCGAGCAAAGCTTTACTGCAGACTTAAGTCGTATACGACTGTAATTATTCCTGCAATTTTGTAACCAGGAATTAAAATTATTCACATCTTCACACTCTGTACCACAAGTGATACAAAAAGTTTTTTTTGTTTATGAGGGTTTAATGCCACAAAGCAACTCAGGCTATGAGAGACGCCGTAGTGAAGGGCTCCGGAAATATTGACTACCCAGGGTTCTTTAACGTGCACTGGCATTGCAAAGTGCACACGCCTCTAGAATTTTGCCATCGAAATTCGACTGCCGCAACCGGAATTGAACCCGCGTCTTTCGGGTCAGCAGTAGCGCGGCATAACCACTGAGCAACTATGGCGGAAAAGATACAAAAAGAGAAGTAATGTATAAAGAAGCAAACTAATCAGTTATATTGAAAATGAATAGCTAACACTTACCTTTACCGGTTTATTTTCGCAATTCAAGAAAACAATACTTCTGCTAATCAATTATATTGAAAATGAATAGCTAACACTTACCTTTACCAGTTTATTTTTGCACTTCAAGAAAACAATACTTCCATCATTAACAATATGTTAGGCAAATTTCACTGCAAAGAATATACATTCAATTCAATTACTGTATAAGAAGCATTCCACTTTCAATGGATGGGTTGCAAGATATCCCGATGATATACAGTTTGAGTCAACTTGGAAACAGCTGGAATCAACTGAGAACTGTCCGTTAAACCAGTTTGACCAGTTAGGATTTTTACATGGGAGTCAGTTATCCTGCACAGCAAAAACTGCTTCACCATGGTGGCCCGATCTGCTTTGGGAGCTGATACTAGGCATGGCGCTGGAGACTGGGGGTTGGAGAAATGCCATGTGTCTCCTGCATGCTTCTGCTATTGGTTGGCAGGTGCACCTGCCGAGCATACCGGTTGCAACGGAAGATGAGATGAAGCGCAGATATGCCATGCACCTCACACTTTGTTCCTCAAGGCAATAATTAAAAAGTTAGGTTATTAGACTTAACTAACTTATTAACTTTGAAAATTTTTTAAAACAAAAAAAAAATAGTGCAAGCTAAGCCACTCAACTCTGAACAACCCTGAGTTGGTTTTACTGGGCTAGGAAACTTAGTCTTTCTGAAAAGCTTGTTTACATTTAGCTGGGACACCTGGTGTATGTGTGAGAGAAGCAAACAGCCACAGAAACCAAGGAGCATAGGGAATTTTTTGTTATCATTATTATTTGTGGCGTTGATCAACAGAGATTATTAGTGAATATTTTATCGCTTAAAGATAACTGATTAGAAAAGCAGAAGAAAAAACAACACATGCCGACAGAGAGAACCAAACCCACGACCTCTGAATTGCGCATCCTGTGCTCTACCGGTAAATTGAGCTATGGCTACAGCTGTCACATCTTTTGCTCTTGCGGGTATTAAAATTTAGCTCTGATCTAACCTTGAGCGTGTTCACCAGCGCCACCCTCGTCCTAAACAGCAGACACAGTACGTCCTGTATTACCGATATTGTCGCCGACAAACGTAGGGCGACACAAAAAGGGGATTTTAATCGGATGGCCAAGAAGACCAGCAGCGCGCGTCCGAGCGGGAACGTTGTCTTCGTCGCTCCCACACGAGCCCAGTCATGCTGCTCGGCCACATGGCGGCGCTCGCAGAATGTGAGCAGTGTGGCATTGCCTTCCTCCTTCCAAGAGGCATCGCCTTGATGCCTCCGGCTAGGAGGGAAAACAGTACGCAGAGGCATCGAAAGTGCGAAGGAGCGTGTGGCATCGGCACTGAATGTGAACCCCGGCAATGGTTAACGAACGTAATACAGTTTCATGCGAGACACATGGAAGACTTCAGACTTGGGCGGTCGAGAACAGCGGACAACTCCTTGCGGGCCACACTTCATAGTTCACATCGCTGAGTTGACGTAGCACCTCGTAGGGGCCGAAGTAGCGGTGCAGAAACTTTTCAGAGCACCCGCGCAAACGTATAGGGCTCCATACCCAGACGTACCCACTGGGTTTGTAAATCATCTCCCTGTGGCGGAGGTTGTAACGCCGGACGTCACTTGTCTGCTGGTGGCGAATCCGTTGCCCAGCAAGGTGGCGAACGGCTTCTGTATCACGAACGAATTGGTCAGTGCCTGTGACAGACGACGGGGCACAATTTGGGAGCAGCATGGAGTCCAGCATGGTCAGGGCGAACCGGCCATACACCAAACGGAAGGGAGTGAAGCACGTCGTTTCTTGGAGGGCGGTGTTATACGCAAACGTGACATAAGGGAGTATTTCGTCCAAGTTGTGATGGTCAGCGTTGACATATATAGACATCATATCTGCAATGGTCTTGTTTAGCCTCTCAGTCAGCCTATTCGTTTGAGGATGGTAAGCAGTCGTTTTTTTATGACGGGTGCCACTGAGACGCAGGACCTCATGTGTAAGAGCCGACGTAAACGCGGCTCCCCGGTCAGTTCATACAACCGCGGCGGCGCCGTGGCAAAGCACGAGGTGAACAAAGAACTGTGCAATTTCAGCCGCGGTGCCATGGGGAAGAGCCTTGGTTTCACAGTAGCGGCTGAGGTAGTCCGTTGCAACAATATACTGATTACCCATGGAGGACACTGGGAATGGGCCCAGTAAGTCCATGCCGACTTGCTGAAATGGGATTTGCGGTGGACCAATTGGCTTCAGAATGCCGGCCAGTTTTGTCGGCGGTATCTTCCGTCATTGACACTCACGACAGGTTCTAACGTAGCGTTGGACAACAGCAGCAAGCCGAGGCCAGTAGTACTTGTGGCGGAGGCGTCCCAATGTTCTGGAAAAACCGAGGTGTCCAGAAGAAAGGTCGTCGTGACATGCAGTGAGAACTTCCCGATGAAGCGCAGTTGGGGCAACGAGGAGATAAGCAGTTTCGGTCGGACCATAGTTTTTCTTGTAGAGGACTCCATCTATTAAGCAAAACGATGAAAGTCCGCGCGAGAAGAGTCTGGACAGAGCGGTTCATTCGAGGTACTCGATTAGAGGCAGCAGTTCGCAGTCGGCCCTCTGGTGGTGGGCAAGGTCGGATGTGGTGACAGCGCCGAGGAAAGCAGAATCGTCTCACTCATATGGTGGGCACAAAAGAGGAGCTCGGGAGAGACAGTCTGCATCGATATGTTGCTGATCCAACTTATACACGATGGTGACGTCGAATTCTTGCAACCGAAGGCTCCACC